>ML279498.1:100746-213739 GCA_005239495.1 Nicotiana undulata
CCCCCCCCCCTTTGATGATGGAAACCCCAAAATTGATGTTCTCTTTGAGAACCAGATTCCTCACATGTTCCCTTACGGATCATACCTATAATCAATATGTTATCAGCAACACTCCCCCTATGAAGTAGATCTATCTTTCATGCACAACACAACATATCAATTTGATTTTGTCCCTCCCCCATGTTGACACCTTTGTAACTTCCCCCTTTTTTAATCATTTAAAAGAATAACAGAAGGTAAGTTCTATAAAGCGGTGGTTAGACCGGCCATGATGTACGGGGCTTAGTGTTGGCATGTTAAGAACTCACATATCCAAAAGTTAAAAGTAGAATAAATGAGGATGTTGAGGTAGATGTGCGGGCACACTAGGATAGATAAGATTAGAAATGATAATATTCGGGAAAAGGTAAGCGTGGCTCCCATTGATGATAAGATACGGGAAGCGAGGGCTCAGATAGTTCGGACATGTATAGAGGAGGAGCCTAGATGCCCCGGTAAGGAGGTGTGAGCGGCTTGTTGTGAAGAGCACGAGAAGAGGTAGAGGGCGGCCGAAGAAGTATTGGGGAGAGGTGATCAGGAAGGACATGGAGAGGCTTCAGATTTCCGAGGACATGGCACTTAGTAGAAAGATGTGGAGGTCAAGTATTAGGATTGTAGGTTAGAAGGTAGTTGAGTCTTGCCTTACTTCGTACTGTTGTGAGTCTAATCTGGTAGGGTTTTTGTCTAAGTTATCTAGTGGAAATGTCATGTCATACTATTTCGTTTTTCAGTGCCAGACTTATTTACTAGCTATCGCTTTTGCTTTGCATCTTTATTCTGGATTTCATGTCGTTTCTATTTTTCTTATGATTTCTGTGGTGATATTGATATTGTCTCCTTTTGTTTTTTTGTTCTCTTGAGCCGAGGGTCTTTCGAAAACAGCCTCTCTATACTTTCGGGGTAAGGGTAAGGTCTGCGTACATACTACCCTCCCCAGACCCCCTAGTGGGATTTTACTGGGTTGTTGTTGTTGAAAAAATAGTAGAAGAAGCACAATCAAAAAGAAGTTCAACAATATTAACTCATGCCACTTGGGCAACACAACATAAACAAACAAGAGTGACAAGTCAATGTCATTGCACAAAATAGAGTGATTTCCCATAGTAGAGTAATTATAACAAAAGCACAATAGTTTCAAAAATACAAAATATGACAATTTAAATAACTAAAGTACCAACGTCATCAAACATAGTGATCAAAAGAAGATATGAATTCGAGGGAATTTGGAAAGAGTGAAAGACATGGATCATTGGACAGAAAAAAAAAGTAAAGGGCTAAGGCCTTGATGAGCTTGTCCATTTGTTAATTCACAATCCTTTGATCAATGATCATTTCCTCTCTCAGGTCCTCCACCTATTACCTCAATCTCTCATTCTCACCCTTCAACTTAGAATTCTATTCTGTCAAGGGTTAGGGGGACCCGGTTCTCTACCTATCTGAGCAGGCTGAACCATCAATCGGATCACCAAGAATCTCCCCAAGCTTCTCCTCATCAAGAACAAACTCAGTCCCATGCACATATAACACCAGAGTATCACATACAACATAGAAGTTTTTACTCCTTCTTCATAAATGTTGGGACTTGGAGGAACAAAAAGGTAATTCTATTTTGGAACTCAACAATGTCAAGAAGTTCCTTCATTTTTCATTAATATTAGAGTCAACACTCTTCCTAACAACACTTTTTGAGATTTCAGAGTCTTCTACCTCTCCAAACCCGATAACTCAACCTTTTGCTTCTTAAAAGAACCATGTTCCTCACTCACACTATCCTTTGTTTTCCTGAGCGGCCATGTGTCATCTTCTTCTTCTCAATTTGTTCACCCTTATCATATGCTGCATCTTTCTCAGCCAACTTTCTTTTCTTCATTTATTTTTTGAATTCTTTCTCATAAGTGAAGATTTTTCCAACACGTACTTTCTTCCACAATCACCACATCAGTAGGTCATACCATTTTATCATCAATCAACCTAATTTTCATCAATCCTTTTTACTTGATTGATGGTTCGTATAAGCATAGACCTCAAGAGAAAAAGATAATCGTCAGAATTAACATCCTAAGAAGGATTTGAGAGACCAGTTCCATCATTCAGTTCCCCGTTTCCCAGCACATTCACTGATTTCTCAATCCTTCAAGGCTTCTACAAACCCAACAATAATTTCAGTCTCGCTCTTTAGAATATTAGATCTACCCCATTACTTTTCAGTTAAAGTCCCATCAAAATCTACCAAAGACTTTTTAGGTTTCGATTCAGATTGAGTAAGGATTTTGGAAGGAGAAAGAGTTGGGTTCACTTCTGGCATATTTGGAGAGAAGGAATTTTTTTTAGATAAGGTTTACTTGGTTTGAAGAAAAGAATCGGTTTTGGTTAGGTGTATGTAATGACCTGGTCCGTCGTTACGTAAAACCTGCATTATAATTGTTGTTATTGACTTGTTATAATGTAATTGATGTATTAGAGTTGATATGCTTGAACTCAGAATGGTTGTAGTGAGAGTTTAGTCAATTAGCCTTTAAAACTAGCCATGAAGTGAGAAAAGTCAACTGAGAGTTGACTTATTTGGGACTTAGGAGTATGTTCAGAATAATTTTGTGATGTTCGGTGTAGAATTAGGCTTGAATTGGCGAAAGTTAGTTTTTGGTGATTTCCAGTCAGCAGTGGAAAATAGGCTATGGTCAGAATGGAATTTTGACAATTGGAACAGGTTCGTAATGTCATTTTGGACTTGTCTGCTAAATTTCAGGTCAATCGGAGTTGATTTGGATAGTTTCGGCATCATTGGTGAATTTTACAAATTTCAAAGTTCTTAGGCTTGAATCCGATGTAATTTTGGTGTTTTGATGTTATTTTTGTTGTTTCGAGCGTGCGACTAAGTTTGAATGATGTTATGGGATGTTTTGGTATATTTGGTTGGGGTCCTGAGGGGCTCGAGATTGATTCCGGGTAGCTAACGGGCATTTTTGGACTTAGAACAATTGTTGGTTTTCTGGTGTAAGTGCAACAGATTTTTACTCTCTGCGATCGTGTGAAGAGAGCCGCGATCGTGTGAAGAGATCGAAGTGAGTGCACTGTGCGATCACAGGGGAAAAGCTGTGATCGCGGAGAATAATTAACTGGGCAGTATTTAAATATTTCCTCCACGACTTAAACCCTTTTTTACACCATTGTTGTACGGAAAAGAGCTCTTGGGGGCGATTTTGAAGAGGGAAATTCTTGATCTTCATAGAGGTAAGTGTTCTAGTCATTAACACTCGATTAAGGGTGATTATAGAACATAAAACCAGTGTAAATTCATGGAAAATCAGTAGAAAAATTGGGTTTTAGGGCTTGAGATTATGAGACCTTTAAGGGTCGATTTGAGGGGTCAAACGAACTTCGATTTTGGTGTTCTTTATACGTACGGACTCGTGAGAGGGCGAAGAACACTTTTGTATAAAAACTTCGGAGTTTCGGGACGCGGTCCCGGGGGTCGGGTTTTGACCGTTTCGGATTTTTGAGCTTTATTTGATATCTTTTAATTGGAATTCGTTCTTAAGCACATATTGATGATAAAAATTTAAACTTGGTAGATTTGGCGCCTTCGGAGGTTGATCGAGAGGCAAGCGCATTGCGAAATAGTTCCGGGATTGTTTTAAGGTAAGTAATGTCTTTAAATCCTGTCTTGGGGGTATGAAACCCCGGACTATGCACCCTTTCACGGGTTTTGAAATGCAAAGGTTGAAACTTTTGAGATATATTCCTTACTTAGGCGACTATTGAGTTGCGAAATGGCTTTTAAAGCTTATTTCCAATAGTACTATATATACTTGATATGATTTGGGTTGTAAGTCGTATTTGGGGCCTAGTGCCGACTTGTTTACCCTTTGAGGGTTGTGTTTACTATATTTTCCTCACTAATATGTTATGATTTTTCACTCAGTCTTGTCTGTGAAATTCTTTTGATACTGAGAGTATTTTGATACTAATTCTTGAAAATGAAACACTATTTTTGGGTCGAGAACCCGGTATATTTATGGCCTGAAGGGCGAATTGAGATTGTCTGATTGAGTGAGGCTGCCGGCCTATATTGTGAGGATGATATGATATGAGTGAGGTTGCGGGCCTATATTGTATGTGATTTATGCCATGATGTGTCTTATTATAACGCTTGGGTTGTAGGAGCCTCTCCGGAGTCTGTAACATACCCCCAGTGAGTGCCGGTACCGATTGAGTGATGCTCGCGGGGCTTATGATGAGTGATTGTGAGGATGCCTGATGGGCAGAGTGATTGTGAGGTTGCCTGATGGGCATAGTGATTGTGAGGTTTCCTGATGGGAAGAGTGATTGTGAGGTTGCCTGATGGGCTGATACTGAAAGCTATTGTTACAAGAAATGATTATGGCCCGAGGGGCAGTTTTATGAATATTTTTACTGAGTTTTCAAATTGTGATTTACTTCGTTTTCAAACTGAGTTTTACTTAGGATTTCACTGAGATATATCGATATTTATTTGTTCTCAAAGGTTTTCTGGAAATTGATTTCGAACTTATAAAATTGTTGAATACTACTTGGTGACTTGATGTTTTATTGGTTTGTGGAATTGTGTACCTGTTCTGTGTGTTCATATTACTTAGACTGCGATTTATTCTCATTACTACTGAGTTGGCGTACTCATAAAGACTCCCTGTGTCTCTGTGCACATATCCAGGTACTAGCTCGCAGCAGTAGCTGACACGGGTTCGATAGCAGCTCACGGGATTTCGAGGTAGCTGTCCAGCGTCCACAGCTTCTCCACTTCCCTTCCTTATTTAGTTTTAGTAATTGATTCATAGACATATATTATAGTTTTAGCAGAGTTAGATTTACTTATTCCTAGATGCTCATGACTATCGACTCCGGTTTTGGGAGGTTGTTTAGAGTTGTTTAGTTCATTATTGGGGGCGCTAGACTTATATAATTTATTTCTTTATTATTACTTTTGTTTATTGTTATATTGTGATCTGTTACAATTGAATAAATGCGTAGTAAAGTGATGGTTGGCTAGCCTAGTTCCACGATAGGCGCCATCACGACCTGTTAGGATTTGGGGTCGTGACAAGTTGGTATCAGAGCACCAGGTTACATAGGACTCAACGGTCATGAGCAGGTTCAGTAGAGTCTTGCGGATCGGTACGGAGACGTCTGTACTTTTCTTCAAGATGCTGCAAAACTTTTAGGAAACATCTCTATTTTCTTGAACTCTTTCGTGCCAATCTATTGATTCTTTAAATCTAAACTTACGTTGTTTCATTCTCTCACAGATGGTGAGGACACGCAATACCGATCAGGGTGACCAGGCACCAGCCAGACCCACAAGGGGCCGAGGCCGTGGTAGAGGTAGGGGACCAGCTCAGGTAGCAACCGGGGTAGTACATCAGGATCCCCCTATCGTTCAGGATCACGTTCCCGCCGATGGTGCTCCAGCGGGACAGGCTTAGGCACCGGCAGTGCCTATTATTATTCCGGGTCTTTAGGAGACCCTGGCTCAGATATTGACAGTGTGTTCCAGTTTGGCTCAGGCAGTTGCTATGTCTACTACTGCCACTGCAGCTTAGGCTGGGGGAGGCAATCAGACTCCAGCTGCCCAGACACCTGAGCAGGTTGTACGGGGTATTTAGGCACCAGGAGCAGCCCGAGTTCAGTCGGTAGCTCCAGCTCAAGATTTTGTGGTCGCTGCTATGCCTGAGGATGAGCAGTGCAGGTTGGAGAGGTTCAGCCGACTTTAGCTTCCGACTATCAATGGAACAGAGGGTGAGGACGCCTAAGGTTTTCTTGATAAATGCTAGAGGATACTACGTACTGCGGGTATTTTGGAGACCAGCGGGGTCTCGTTTGTTACATTTCAGTTTGCGGGTGCTTCTTTTACTTGGTGGGAGTCATTCGAAAGGCGTAGGCCGGTTGGTTCAGCACCTCTCACCTGGCAGCAGAGAGGAGCAGCGCAGACTGTTTGAGCAGCTGCGCCAGGGAGAATTATCAATCACCCAGTACGAGATGAGGTTTTGTGAGTTAGCCATACATGCGTATGAGATTGTCCCTATTGACAGGGAGAGGATTATGAGGTTTATAGATGGTCTCTCGTATCAGCTTCGGATTTTGATGACCAGAGAGAGGGTGTCTGGAGCCACATTTGAGTAGGTTGTTTATATCGCTCGGGATATTGAGTTAGTTCGTAGGCAGGATTGTGAGGAAAGAGAGGTCAAGAGGCCTCGGGGATCAGGTAATTTCAGTGGTGCCCCTTCCAGAGGGCAATTTTAGCCTAACAGAGGTCGTTCATTTAGACCTCCACAGCTAGTTCGCCCAAATTACGGTGGTGTGTTGTCGGGGCAGGGTCCTCGCAATGCTCATCAGGGACGTTTATCTTTTAGTTCCCTTCCAGCTCAGAGCTCCTCACCAGCATCGTCTTATCAGGGTTCTTCTATGCATGGTTCGTCTGGTGGTTATCATGGTGGCAGGGGTTTTCGTCAGTTTTCATCTCCAGCTCCAGGTAATTGTTATGAGTGTGGAGAGTTTGGACATGAGTGGAGGCAGTGTCCCTGTCGTCCTAGTAGTTCAGCTCAGTAGAGGGTTCAGCCCTCGGCTTCAGCCCCAGTTATTTCACCACCTAGCCAGGCCGCTAGGGGTGGTGGTCAGGCAGCTAGAGGCCGTCCTAGAGGGGGAGGTCGAGCAGGTGGAGGCCAGCCACGTATTTATGCACTTCCGGCTAGGCCTGATGCTATGGCGTCAGATGCAGTGATTACAGGTACTATTTCAGTTTGTCACAGTGATGCTTTGGCTTTATTTGACCCTGGTTCCACGTACTCTTATGTCTCATCCTATTTTGCTCATTTTCTGAATATGCCCCGTGAGTCTCTAATTACTTCTGTTCATGTTTCGACTCCGGTGGGTGATACTATTGTTGTGGACCATTTGTATCGGTCGTGTCTTATATCTATTGGGGGTCTAGAGACCCGAGTGGACTTGATGTTACTAAGTATGATAGATTTTGATGTAATTCTGGGCATGGATTGGTTATCCCCATGTCATGCTATTCTTGATTGTCACACTAAGACCGTTACCTTAGCTATGCCCGGGGTTTCGAGAGTTTAGTGGAGGGGGTCTACAGAGCATGTGCCTAGTAGAGTGATTTCTTATTTAAAGGCTCAGCGTATGGTTGAGAAAGGGTGCGAATCTTATCTTGCGTTTGTGAGGGATGTTAGTAGTGAGGCCCCATCTGTTGCTTCTGTTCCCGTAGTCTGTGACTTTCCGAATGTATTTTCTGCAAACCTGTCAGGCATGCCACCTGACTGGAATATTGATTTTGGTATTGACCTTGTGCCAGATACTCATCCTATTTCTATTCCACCTTATCGTATGGCACCAGCAAAGTTGAGAGAATTGAAGGATCAACTTCAGGAACTCTTAGATAAGGGTTTTATTCGGCCTAGTGTGTCGCCT
This sequence comes from Nicotiana undulata, assembly GCA_005239495.1. Taxonomy (NCBI): domain Eukaryota; kingdom Viridiplantae; phylum Streptophyta; class Magnoliopsida; order Solanales; family Solanaceae; genus Nicotiana; species Nicotiana undulata. The sequence continues at coordinate 108,241 of ML279498.1, forward strand.
TGGGGTGCGCCGGTGTTGTTTGTGAAAAGGAAGGATGGCTCCATGCGTATGTGTATTGACTATAGACAGTTGAATAACGTTACAGTGAAGAATCATTATCTGTTTCCTCGTATTGATGACTTATTTGATCAGCTTCAGGGAGCTAAGGTATTCTCCAAGATCGACTTGAGGTCGGGGTATCATCAGTTGAAAATTCAGGATTCTGATATTCCGAAGACGGCTTTCAGGACCAAATACTGTCATTATGAGTTTCTGGTTATGTCATTTGGGTTTACCAATGCTCCAGCAGCGTTCATGCAATTGAAGAACAATGTGTTTCAGCCCTATCTTGATACTTCAGTTATTGTATTCATTGATGACATCCTAGTTTATTCTCTTATCCAGGAAGAGCATGCTCAACACTTGAGAATTGTGCTGTAGAGATTGAAAGAGGAGAAGCTTTATGCAAAATTCTCCAAGTGTGAGTTTTGGCTTGGTTCGGTAGCTTTCTTGGGGCACGTGGTGTCTAGTGAGGGTATTCAGGTTGATCCAAAGAAGATTGAGGCGGTGCAGAGTTGGCCTAGACCATCTTCATCTACGGAGATTCGAAGTTTCCTTGGTCTGTCGGGTTACTACCGTCGCTTTGTGGAAGGATTTTCTTCTATTGCTTCACCTCTAACAAAATTGACACAGAAGGGTGTTCTATTCAGATGGTCCGATGAATGTGAGGAAAGCTTTAGGAAGCTCAAGTCATCATTGACCACAACTCCAGTATTAGTGTTGCCTACGAATTCGGGTTCTTATACGGTCTATTGTGATGCTTCTAGTGTTGGCTTGGGAGAAGTGTTGATTCAGGACGGTAGGGTGATTGCCTACGCATCGAGACCATTAAAGGTGCACGAGAAGAATTATACAGTGCACGATCTTGAGTTAGCTGCCATTGTTCATGCCTTAAATATTTGGCGGCATTATTTGTATGGAGTACAATGTGAGATTTACACCGATCATCATAGCTTACAGTATCTGCTAAGGCAGAAGGACTTGAATTTGTGACAGAGGAGATGGTTGGAGAATCTCAAGGATTATGACTTGATTATTTTATATCATCCGGGGAAGGTCAACGTGGTGGCCGATGCCTTGAGTCGCAGAGCCGAGAGTTTGGGAAGTCTAGCTTATCTTTCAGTAGCAGAGCGACCTTTAGCCCTTGATGTTCAGGCTTTAGCGGGTCAATTAGTGAGATTGGACTTGTCAGATCCTCCACGGGTGGTAGCTAGCATGGCTTCCGGTCTTCTTTATTTGATAAGATTAAGGCACGGCAGTATGATGACCGACACTTATTAGTTCTTCAGGATAGAGTTCGTCGGGGCGATGCCAGAGATGTGACTATTGGTGATGATGAAGTTATGAGGATGCAAGGCCGTATTTGCGTGCCCAATGTAAAGGGTATTCGAGAGTTAATATTAGCAGAGGCTCACAGTTCGCGGTATTCTATACATCCAAGTGTCGCAAAGATGTATCAGGATCTGAAACAGCAGTATTGGCGGAGGCGGATGAAGAGAGATATTGTTGATTATGTAGCACGGTGTCTCAACTGCCAGCTGGTCAAGTATGAGCACCAGAGACCAGGTGGTTTTCTTCAGAGGTTAGATATTCCGGAGTGGAAGTGGGAGCGAATTACGATGGATTTTGTAGTTGAGCTTCCACGGACTGCGAAGGGTTTTGATGCTATTTGGGTCATCGTGGATAGATTGACCAAGTCCGCACATTTCATTCCTGTCAGTACTACTTATACTTCAGAGCAGTTAGCTGGTATCTACATTAAGGAGATTTTCCGATTGCATGGAGTTTCGGTTTCTATTATTTCTGACAGAGGTACACAGTTCACATCTCAGTTTTGGAGAGCTATACAGAGAGGTATGGGTACCGATGTAGAGTTGAGCACTGCATTTCACCCTCACACCGACGGAAAGTCAGAACAGACTACTCAGATATTGGAGGATATGTTACGGGCTTGCGTGATTGATTTTGGTGGTTCATGGGATCAGTTTCTGCAATTAGCGGAGTTTGCATATAATAACAACTATCAGTCCAGTATTCGGATGGCCCCCTATGAGGCATTATATGGTAGGAGGTGTATATCTCCGGTTGTTTGGTTCGAGCTTGGTGAGGCTAAGTTATTGGGCACAGACTTGATTCAGGATGCGTTGGAGAAGGTGAAGTTGATTCAGGAGCGACTTCGCACAACGCAGTCTAGAAAGAAGAGTTATGCGGACCGGAAGGTTCGGGATGTGTCATTTATGGAAGGTGAGAAGGTACTACTAAAAGTATCACCCATGAAGGGTGTTATGAGGTTCAGAAAGAGAGGAAAGATGAGTCCTCGGTTTATTGGTCCTTTTGAGGTGCTTCAGAAGGTTGGAGAGGTGGCTTATAGACTTTCTTTTCCACCCAGATTGTCGAGTGTTCACCCGGTGTTTCATGTGTCGATGCTCAGAAAATATGTTGGTGATCCGTCTCATGTGTTAGACTTCAGCACAGTTCAACTCGAGGGTGATATGTCATATGAGGTTGAGCCAGTAGCTATTTTAGCTCGTGAGGTCAGAAAGTTGAGATCTAAGGAGATAGCATCAGTGAAGGTGCGGTGGAGAGGTCAGCCAGTAGAGGAGTCTACTTGGGAGACCGAGCGGGAGATGTAGAGCAAATATCCGCACTTGTTTGAAACTCCAGGTATGTTTCTAGACACGTTCGAGGACGAACGTTTGTTTAACAGGGGGAGAATGTAACGACCCGGTCCGTCGTTACATAAAACCTGCATTATAATTGTTGTTAATTTACTTGTTATAGATTGGTTATAATGTAATTGATGTATTAGAGTTGATAGGCTTGAACTCAGAATGGTTGTAGTGAGAGTTTAGCCAATTAGCCTTTAAAACTAGCCTTGAAGTGAGAAAAGTCAACTGAGAGTTGACTTATTGGTAAACGACCTCGGAATGCATATTTTATGGTTCAAATAGCTTCGTTAAGTGATTTGGGACTTAGGAGTATGTTCAGAATGATTTTGTGATGTCCGGTGTAGAATTAGGCTTGAATTGGCGAAAGTTAGTTTTTGGTGATTTCTAATCGGCAGTGGAAAATAGGCTATCGGGGCTGGAATGGAATTTCGACAGTTGGAATAGGTTCGTAATGTCATTTTGGACTTGTCTGCAAAATTTCAGGTCAATCGGAGTTGATTTGGATAGTTTCGGCATCATTGATGAATTTTAGAAATTTCAAAGTTCTTAGGCTTGAATCCGATATAATTTTTGTGTTTTGATGTTAGTTTTGGTGTTTCGAGAGTGCGACTAAGTTTGATTGATGTTATGGGATGTTTTGGTATATTTGGTTGGGGTCCCGAGGGGCTCGGGATTGATTCCGGGTGGCTAACGGGCATTTTTGGACTTAGAACAATTGCTGATTTTCTGGTGTCAGTGCATAGAGGGGGCAGAATTTACACTCTGCGATCGCATAGGTGTGCCTGCGATCGCAAAGGTCAAGCAGGCAACCCAGTGCGGTCGCCTAAGGAAGAGTGCGATCGCGTGGGGTTGTTATAGGCGCGTGGGGTCGTTGGTCAAAAGCACTGTGTGATCGCGTGCCTGGGGCTGCGATCGCGGAGGTCGAAGTGAGTGCACTGTGCGATCGCAGGGGAAAAGCTGCGATCGCAGAGAACAATTAACTGGGCAGTATTTAAATATTTCCTCCACGACTTAAACCCCTTTTTACACCATTGTTGTACGGAAAAGAGCTCTTGGGGGCGATTTTGAAGAGGGAAATTCTTGATCTTCATAGAGGTAAGTCTTCTAGTCATTAAAACTCGATTAGGGGTGATTATAGAACATAAAACTAGTGTAAATTCATGGAAAATCAGTAGAAAAATTGGGTTTTGGGGTTTGAGATTATGAGACCTTTAAGGGTCGATTTGAGGGGTCAAACGAACTCCGAATTTGGTATTCTTCATATGTACGGACTCATGAGAGGACGTAGAACACTTTCGTATAAAAATTTCTGAGTTTCGGGACGCGAGCCCGGGGGTCGGGTTTTGACCGGTTTCGGATTTTTGAGTTAAATTTGATATCTTTCAATTGGAATTCGTTCCTTAAGCACATATTGATGATAAAAATCTAAACTTGGTGGATTTGGAGCCTTCGGAGGTTGATTCAAGAGGCAAGCGCATTGCGGAATAGTTCCGGGATAGTTTTGAGGTAAGTAATGTCTTTAAATCATGTCCGGAGGGTATGAAACCCCCGACTATGCACCCTTTCACGAGTTTTGAAATGCAAAGGTTGAAACTTTGGAGATATATTCCTTACTTAGGCGACTATTGAGTTGCGAAATGGCTTTTAAAGCTTATTTCCAATAGTACTATATATACTTGATATGATTTGGACTGTAAGCCATGTTTGGGGCCTAGTGCCGACTTGTTTACCTTTGAGGGTTGTGTTTACTATATTTTCCTCACTAATATGTTATGATTTTTCACTCAGTATTGTCTGTGAAATTGTTTTGACACTTAAGAGTATTTTGATACTATTTCTTGGAAATGAAACACTTTTATTGGGTCGAGAACCCGGTATATTTATGGCCTGAAGGGCAAATTGAGAGTGTCTGACTGAGTGAGGCTGTTGGCCTATATTGTGAGGATGATATGATATGAGTGAGGCTGAGGGCCTATATTGTGTGTGATTTATGCCATGATGTGGCTTATTATAACGCTTGGGCTGTAGGAGCCCTTTCGGAGTCTGTAACACACCCCCAGTGAGCGCCGGTACTGATTGAGTGATGCCCGCGGGGCTTATGATGAGTGATTGTGAGGATGCCTGATGGGCAGAGTGATTGTGAGGTTGCCTGATGGGCAGAGTGATTGTGAGGTTGCCTGATGGGCAGAGTGATTGTGAAGCTGCCTGATGGGCTGATACTGAAAGTTATTGTTACAAGAAATGATTATTGCCCGAGGGGCAGTTTTATGAAGATTTTTACTGAGTTTTCAAATTGTGATTTACTTTGTTTTCAAACTGAGCTTTACTGAGGATTTCATTGAGATATATCGATATTTATTTGTTCTCAAAGGTTTTCTGGAAACTGATTTCGAACTTATAAAACTGCTGAATACTACTTGGTGACTTGATGTTTTACTGGTTTGTGGAATTGTGTATCTGTTCTGTGTGTTTATATTGCTTAGATTGCGATTTATTTTGATTACTACTGAGTTGGCGTACTCATAAAGACTCCTTGTGCCTCTGTGGACAGATCCAAGTACTAGCTCGCAGCAGTAGCTGATGCAGGTTCGATAACAGCTCAGGGGATTTCGAGGTAGCTGTCCAGCGTCCACAGCTTCTCCACTTCCCTTCCTTATTTAGTTTTAGTAATTGATTCATAGAAATATATTATAGTTTTAGCAGAGTTAGAGTTACTTATTCCTAGATGCTCATGACTATTGACTCCAGTTCTGGGAGGTTGTTTAGTTCATTATTAGGGGCGCTAGACTTATATAATTTAGTTCTTTATTATGACTGTTGTTTATTTTTATATTGTGATCTGTTACAATTGAATAAATGCGTAGTAAAGTCATGGTTGGCTAGCCTAGTTCCACGATAGGCTCCATCACGGCCTGTTAGGATTTGGGGTCGTGAGAGTGTAAGAGAAGGAAATGGTTTTTTTGGGCCAACGGGTCAGTTTAGAAAAGCTTTAACATTTTGGACATCAAAATTTAGAGAGAGACGAGAATAATTTAATGAAATTACACTTTAGCAGTTAAAAAGGCATATATGTACTAAGGAGACTACCAACCTGAGTCACAGGAACCATGTTCCTTGATGGTTTTTGCAAATTTATGCAAAAACTCTTAGAAGTGCATAATTACTCTTACTTGTTTTGTCCGGAAACTTCCATGTATGTATACATGTAACGGTATGGATTTGAGTTAGATGGAACCAAAAAACACTTTTTAGCATTGTACCCTTCCTTCTTAACATAGCCAATGATCAAGGGATCAGGTCCTTAGTTAAGCTTGATCAACCCCAACTCTAGCCGATTTCTTTCAAGGTGTTACCTACTCAGCACCTTGGTTAAGATATCTGCTACCTGGTCCTCTGTCTTCCATAACTTCATACAAATCATACTCGTATCAACAGTATCCCTCAAAAAGTGATGTCGCACATCAATATGCTTTGTCCTTTTGTGTTGTACCAGGTTCAAGCTGTAAATACACCAAAGTCTTCAAGATATTGCTTAATCTGTAGTAGTTGAGCACAACAAGAAGCATCAACCATGTATTCAACTTCAGCAGTAGAAAGAGCCATACAATGTTTTTTTGTACCTCTTGAGATCAAACATGACCCCAGAAAATATGTCGTTTCAAATGTACCCTTTCTATCCACCAGATATTCAATATAATTGGCACTAGCATACGCAACAAAGCCAAAAGTATCTCCTGAAAAACACAAGTTATTCTTCACGCTTTCTCTTGTTCACTGAAAAACACAAGTTATTCTTCACGCTTTCTCTTGTCCAAGAATCTTTGATTTCAGGTCAAAATGTCTAACTCAGTAAATTCACACGAAAACAACGGTGTTGAGGACCATGGAGATAACAACGTAGCCTCTCCAAGCACTGGTGTACCACCATAGAACCTTGAGGATGCACTAAACCCAAACCGTGGATGTGGGCTCACACAACGCCCAACACGTCGATATTAGTTCCCGCACTGACGGGGATATATGTCGAGAAATATAATAGGAGGTCCAGAACACTCCAGCTCGAGAGGAAAGGCAGTTTAGCCTTCACGTTATTTTTGAAATGCTGCAGGCACAACATATGGCTATTGCTCAGCTGCAAAGCCATCAAAAACCTCTCAGCACATTAACACCACGAACGACTCTTTGAGTCGAACCAACATCGAAGAAGTCGAGCATCGACGGATCGACAACTAACCCCTCCATTATGAAAATGCTTGAGGACCTCACAAAGAGAATTGAATCGGGCGAAAAGAAAATAGAAGCAAATGACAAAAAGGTGGAAACCTACAACACGAGGGTCGACCAGTTCCCAAGCGCACCCCCTATTCTGAAAGGTGTAGACTCAAAGAAGTTCATACAAAGGTTGTTCCCATCAAGTGCGGCACTAAATCCCATCCCGAAGAATTTCAGGGTGCCTGATCTCCTGAAATAAAATGCGACCTCGGACCACAACGAGCACATCACTGCCTACACTTGTGCCCTGAAGGGGAATGACTTAAAGGAGGACGAGATTGAATTTGTCCTGTTGAAAAGGTTTTGAGAGGCACTATCAAAGGGGGACATGATGTTGTATCACAACCTAACCCCCAATTCGATAGACTCATTTTCTAGGCTGGCAGACTCCTTCATAAAGGCGGGTGTTGGCGCCATCAAGGTCGCAACTAGGAAATCCGACGTCTTTAAAATCAAACAGAGAGAGAGTGAAATGTTGTGGGAATTCATGTCTCACTTCCGAATGGAGAGAATGGAGTTGCCACCGGTCTCCGACGACTGGGCAGTACAGGCCTTCACCCAAGGCTTGCATGAGCAGAGCTCGATAGCTTCGAAATAGCTGAAGCAGAACTTGGTTGAATATCCCGCTGTTACCTGGGCGGATGTCCACAACTGATACCAGTCAAATATTAGGGTCGAGGATGACCAATTAGGAGCCCCCTCAGACTCGATATATCCAAGTAGGATCTTGGCAAAAGAACCAAGGCCAAACAAGGAAAGGTACCAGCCATAGACTAAAGACCGAAGAAACGCCCTATGGCACAACATACCTCTGAATGACCGAAGGGTAGATCGGGGACATAACCCTGGGGGCCTCATAAGCCTAGTTGATTTCAAAAGACACGCACAACTAGTGGAGGCACCCCGATTATCAAAGTACAACTTCAATGTTGACGTTTCAAATATCGTGACGGCCATGGATAAAATCAAAGACACCAGGTGGGTGAAACCCATACTATCGGATCCATCACAAAGAAACCATAACCTGGTGTGTTAATTTCACGGCTCGCACGGTCATAAGACGGAAGATTGTAGACATCTCTGAGAGGAAGTAGCCCGACTACTTAGCAAGGGGAACCTCAGAGAGTTCCTTAGTGACCGAAATAAAAACCAACTTCGATAAAGAGAGGCGAACAATAAGAACGTAGCAGAAGATCCACGGTATGTAATTCACATGATCATGGGCGAGATCGACGCCTCACAAGAACCCATCCTTAGACGAACAACAATACCCTTCACTAAGGAGAAGCGAACTTGAGGTTACATACTCGAGGACGCCCTCACATTCAGCGACGAGGACCTCGATACCCTGTCTGAACCTCACAACGACGCATTGGTAATTTCTTTCCTTATGAATACATTTCAAATTAAACATGTACTCGTAGATCCAGGTAGCTCGGCCAACATAATTAGGCCAAGGGTGGTGGAGCAGCTCAGACTGCTCGACCAGATCGTGCCCGCCTCTCGAGTCGTCAACGGATTCAACATGGAAAGTGAGACAACAAAAGGGGAAATCATCCTCCCGGTTAGCATGGACGGAACAACCCAAAACGCAAATTTCACGTCATCGAAGGAGACATGAGGTATAATCCCTTGCTAGGGAGGCCATGGATACAATGCATGAGAGCAGTACCATCGACCCTCAACCAAATGATCAAATTCCTGACAAAAGAGGGAATAAAAAGTATATATGGGGAGCAACATGAAGCAAGGGAGATGTTCGCGGTATACGATGTTGTACCAACATTGACACCCTCTATATCGAAGGAACCAAAGGATAAGCAAACAACTAAGTAGTAGTCACTAGATGCTTCCTCGGTTGCACCCTAAGTTTTGAATTAAGGATCGAATTGCGTCCTCAGAACAAGTAAAAACATGCGCCATCAAGTTTGAAACTCCATCACTGCTAAGGTGCAACTCCTCCCTTTTTTCATTCACTTTTTATACTGACCTATATGCAGGTGTCTGATAAGAAGAAATCGAAGCACCCTCCAGTTTGAAGACCTTACGTTTTAAACCACGCGTTGCACTCTTTTCCTTCAGTCGGATTTTATCCCAGAAAGGGTTTTGCCAGCAAGGTTTTTAATGAGGCAAAATCTATGCGCTACCTAAGGGAAACCTAGAAAAGTATTCAATTCTTCTCTCCAATCAACCTCGAATACTGGGGGGCACCCCCCCGGGAGGTTACCTCCTCGGAAAAACCAAAATGAGTCGAAGAGGGTTTTGATAGGAAAATTATGTATCGGGCCAAACGGTCAAATGAACCGTGTTCGCATAGAATAGTCAAACCCTCGACGGTGAAAACATATATACTCGTATCAAATAATCAAAGAAGTATCTTTTCCCACCAAGACACTTTGCGGTTTAAAGAAGTTGTTATTATCTCAAGGAAGGTCCTAGGGCCGAAAAACCCTCGATGTCTCGGGGACTGTAGCCGATCGCCATCAAGTTATCAAAGCTCGAGGCCATAAGATCCCAACCGGGCCACCTCAGGCATAAGCAAATCTGTAAGTCCTACGGGCATAATCAAAACTGTAAGTCCTACGGCCATGAGCAAATATGCAAGTCCTACGGGCATAACCAATACCTTAAGTCCTACGGGCATGATCAAAAACGTAAGACCTCAAGTAAGGCATGCCCAAATCACATGACCTTGTAAAAGGAACAATCCCGATTGTGAATACAAGGCTATATATTCGTACTTGTAAGACCCCTATAAAGGCATACCCTAAAATATAGATGCCGAGGATATCTCATTAGGGACTAAGAGGCTCCAGCTAAACACAACGACTACAGTCACAAGGGTCCGGCCAAACTAACGCGACTCGGGGACACCCGACCATCTCCATAAAATCAAATCCTATGAAATTATTTCAGAATGAACCGGTTAAAACATGCTACCCTCGGCACAAGAAGAGCTTCGATCATTTTCATGTCAGCTCCAAACAACAAAAAGGCTCGAGACAATTCAGCCATAGGTAAAAACCTTCCAAGATTCATTCATCGTCACATAACGACTCGTAATTGAGGTTCTTTTTGGACTGTCAAAGAGTCGGAAGAACAAAAAAAATTTAAATAAATCTTTGGCGAGGGAAAATATAGCCAAACTAAAGGTCGTATCGACCCAACACGTAAGAGCCTTGGCACCGCTTACAAAGCATCATGGCTAATTCTAAAAAACCTAAGGGTCGATGAGCTCGAGCCGTAACCCGACTCGAGGACGGAGCCTGAAACGATTAACTAAAATGCCTAAGGTCAAACAAACTAGAGCCTACGGGCCGACATCAAAAAGCATACGGGCCAGCCCAAAAACGCCTAAGGGCAAGGGCATAAGAGCCTACAGGCCAGGCTAACAAGCCTCAAGGCCAGTTTATAGACTCATTTGGATAACCGCTGAAAAATGCCAAAATTAGGAAGACAAACACAAGCAGATTGAAAAAATCGAAAGGTTACTCATATATATGTATTAACACATTCAAAATTCTCCCACAGGGAGACTCATGCAAATATGAAAAAAGCAAAACACTAGCCTATCCTCGGGACCAGTTCCTTCAAGAATCCTCAAATATCAATATCGGCACCAGTAGAAAGGAAAAACTTGGCGTCGATCTCATCCGCCTTGGCATGCTTTATCTCCTCCGAGAGATTGAAGCCCCTAACATGTATCTCCTCTAAGGTTTCCCTCCGAGATTTACACCGGGCAGCATCTTCCAAATAAACGGCCACTTTCTTTTCGGCCTTTGTTCAAGCCTCTTCAGCTTCGGCTCGGGAATCAACAACTTCGGCTTTTATCCGTAAAATTCGGCCTCAAGCCTTTCAATCTTGCTCGTCTGCACCAAGTTGTCTTCACAAGAATTCCGAAAGTGCACTTTGAGGGCAGAAGCTTTGGCCAAAGCATTCTTTTTGGCCAAAACTTGGGCGTCCATCTGAGCCCTAAGCCCATTGCACTCGCGCTCAGCTTGACCAACTATACCCCAAAGGCGTCCAAGGCCCTCTGTTTTCCTCTGCAGCTGAAACACCGGATTATTAGTCTCCAAAGATAGGAGAAGAAGTATGCATACCATCAAAGCGAATGTTACCTGTCCCTTGAGACGGCCTTCATAGTCATGGCTTCGACTCACCTCATGCCGAAGGTGAATCGATTCCTTTGCTCGTTTATCGCAAATAAGCCTAAGGGATCTCTCCCCATCCAAAGATTTCCGCAACACAGATTTGAGCTTATCAAAGGCCTATGAAAAACAAACCTCAGTTAGAAAATAAAAATACAAAGTTAAAAGATCGAAGGATCACCGAACCTCACCACAGAGCAAAACCGCTGAGCCTCCTCAAAGGTTGAGCGCGCCTCTCCTGTCCTGGCCTCTCCGGCACCAGTCGAACCATCTCGAGAAGGGACATGATTGCTAGGGACTTCGCTCCCATCGGGTGGACCTTAGCCCCGAGCTTCCCTCGAAGTACCTTTGATGGGAGGAGAAACTGCGACAAAGACCTACTCCCCTCGAAGTACCTTCAGCCGGGGAAGAAAGTGATGGAAAGGGAGGAGCTTCTCTCTCAAGGATGGAGACTTCGGGTATAACGGCCCCGGCTTCATCGCCTTTGCACTTCTGGGAAGGTCTTGCCTCACAATGAGCTTCCTCGCCTGCCAAAGGCGCCTTCCGCTTGTTATCATTCTTTGGTCTCGAGGCCGATGGCTCTCCTCCCTCTTCGAGGGAACATGGCTTCACACCAGGGAGATCTCCAACACCTGCGGAAAGGAAGTTGTTAAAAAGATTTTTGTTCCTTAAAGGAAAGAACTTAGTGACGCTCACCATGGATTTTGACCTCCCATATGCCCTTCGACAGATCTCGCCACTTATGTTCGTCATAAGTCAAAGTTGTCAGCTTCCGTATCCAATCCGCTAAATTGGTAATCTCACACGGTGACCACGGGGCCGCTGCAGAAGAAGAAGGAAAGCTTTAGTACAGGGTCAGCATCCACTAAAGACCAACATGATAAAAATGCAAGTGTGCCACTTACGTGTGAAATTCCATTCCTCAGGGAACGGTAAAAATTATGCGGGGATGATGTCGATGCTCCGCACTTGGACAAATTGATTCATCCATCCTCGGTCCTCACTTTCCTCGCCCCTAGAAACGGAAGATCGGGAGGTCCGACGTTGTAAAGTGACCAGGCCTCTGCAATGCAAGGGTCGGTACAACCTAATGAGATGGTTGAGGGTAAATTCGAGCCCGGACTTTTCCACCAAGAATCCTATCATTAATACAATCCTCCAAAAGGACGGATGAACATGTTCCGGGATGACCCGATATCTCTTACAAAACTCGTTCACGACCCTATCGAGAGGGCCCAACGTAAAGAAAAATGTGCATATGCTTAAAAATCCCTTTACATGAGCCGTGATGTTCTCTCCCAGGGACGGTACCTACATAACCAACTTCTCCCCCATCCGCAATCTCTCCTTATCGCCTCGAGATGCTTCTCTCATATGGATGGGATGGGCGTCGATGCGTGCTCCCGATGGTCCTGAACACCGGAAGTCTCTCTTTTGATATATCTCCCCTAGGGACAAAGCGTCCCGAGGCCAGCTCACCAGAAGTTGGCGGCATACCACTGACCAAGCGGGGAACAGAGCCATAACCATCCTCTTGCTGATGAGCCATGATGTTCTCTCCTAGGGATGGTACCTGCATAACCACTTTCTCCCCCCATACGCAATATCTCCTCATCGCCTCGAGATGCTTCCCTCCTATGGATGGGATGGACATCGATGCGTGCTCCCGATGGTCCTGAACACCGGAAGGTCTCTCTAATGATATGTCTCCCCTCGGGACAAAGCGTCCCGAGGTCAGCTCACCAGAAGCCAGCGGTATACTACTGACCAAGAGGGGAACAAAGTCAGAACCTTCCTCTTGATGATGAGCGGGCTTGGATATAGCGGCCATAACAATGGAGAAACGAGAAAAGGAAGTAAAAGCTTGGGCAAAAGTTTCGAATCACAACGAAAGGAAAAGGGGCTGAGGCGTGAAACGAAGATTCTAAAAAGGATGCAATTTCTCAGAGCAGCAAAGCCTTCAAATGAAGGAAGCAAGTGTATTTATAGGGTAAGCAGTGATTGTTTTACTACTTTGAAGGCCACTTAAATTTTGCCATGCCATTGCCATTTTAGGTGAAATGAACCAGGGGGACCGCCTCAATCCCTTCGCAGATCTTGTCGCATGAATAACAATGTCCAAGGGCTCGAGATCCCCGAGCCAGTCTGACCTTGAGATGGTACCCTATCTCGAGGTAGTTCGCTATTATTATGAGCTCTAAGGGGCCACTTATAATAACTCAATCTTGAGATTGTGCCCGATCTCGAGGAATCCTTTCACCATAGATAGCTCTTAGGGGTCGCCCATGTCAATCCATCCCCGAGATGGTACCCGATCTTAGGGATCTATATTACCACAAATATAGGCTCTAGAGAGACGCCGATGTTAATCTAGCCTCGAAACGGTTCCCAGTCTCGAGGATCTTCATCACTACTTATACGATTTTCTAAAAAGAATTATTGTTCTTACCTTGAGATGGTACCCAATCTCGAGGGCCTCTACCGCTGCAAATGTATGCTTTAAAAGAAGCTATCAAAAGATCCGCATATAGATCTAGCCTGAGATGGTACCCGATATCGAGATCTTTATTATTCTATGAATGGGCCCTAAAAGTCCGACATTGCAATTCAAAAGATCATTTGTGCACTGAAAAATAAAGGGCTTGAAACAAGCAAGTTTCTTTGGTATTCCTAAAAATATATATTTACAAGAATGTCTTTACATAGCTGCCCCGGAAGTCCGAATACATAAGACGAAAAAAGGAAAAAACTATGAGTGGATCCATTCCTCAACCTCACCATTGTCGGAGCTGCTACCAGAGCTTTCATCAGAAGAAGACGTAAGCGACGATGCTTCTTCCAAAGCCCTGTCCTTCTCGACCTCAACAGAAAGGTCGGTGCCCTTGGTGATCGCCTCTTTGAATGCCTGCCTCCTGGCTTGGGAACGAGCATGTTCAACGGCCCGAGTCATCTTTAGCTCGGCTTTTTCAGATATCTCCCTGGCCCGATTGTTGGCGGAAACATCATCCTTCTTATATGAGGCTACGTACTCATCAGCCTCAGACTTGGCCGCTGATAGTGAAGCGACCTCATCCTGGGCATTCTGGAGAAAGTCTTGGGTCGAGGTCATCGCTCCCCGCAAGAAGTCCCTCTCCGAGGCTACGGCCCCAATCCGCTCCTTCAGTTCAAGATTCTCCCTGTCCTTGATTGCGGCCTCTTCCCGAAGTTGCTCCACCAGAGCATCCTTTTGCTCAATCTGCAAAAACGAGTCAAGTTAGTTGGTGTTGACTTATGGAAGTAAGAAAACGAACTCCCAAGTACCACATTATCTGCCCGGTGAAGCTGGTCCTTTCTTGGTAAGCTCTCTCCAAACTTGCCCGAAGCACATTTAACTTATCGCCCTTTCGGGCGGAGGAAACCTTCAACCTTCTCAGTTTCGAGGAAAGCTTCTCGATTTCCTCCTCACGGTAAATAATCTCAATGTTAAGCTTGGAAAAAGCTTGGCCATACGACTTCTTGGCCTGCAACACAAAGGAAGAAGATTATGCATGGAGGAATGAAAACTCAAAATTACGGACAACATGTCAAGAAAGTCAATTATTTGTAATGCCCCTCAGCTCTCCCAAAAGCGACGGAGGCATTGAGGTCGGTCTCCTCCTCGATACCTTCAAATAAATCCCTGAACGTGTCATCTTCCCCCGAGAGATGTCCACGTCGGCAACACCCCTGCCCTGGGTGTCCCTTATATCTCCTGAAGAAAAGGAAGGGCCCAAATTGGAGCCACCCGCAATATTGATGCTAAACCCTTCGAGCTCTGCGAAATGGAATCTACCATGTCCCGTGAAAGGCTTGGGGACTGCGCCGAAGCCTTCTTCGAGGGTCCCATCTGTACAAGTTTGTCCCACATCGGTCGTATCAGACTCGGCGGTCTAATGTTCAGCAGTGGGAACGTCCACTTTTCGCCTTACCCTTTTGGCCAATGGGCGGTCATCTTCATCTTCATCTTCATCTTCGCTTGTGGCACGAAGACTTGCGGCAGCACCCGAAGCCAAGACCTTGGCATCGGTCTTGGACTTCCGGGTCTTGGGTTTCATTTTCTTAAGAGATCCTGCCGATGTCTCTTTCTTCCTTTTCTTGCCCCCGTCAGGTTTCGAAGTTCCTTCTTCGCCAGGAGGGGGTGGCCTCCGACAGAGTGTCCCGAGACCTGCATACGTGGGATGTATCAGACCTTCCGTCACAAAGTAAGCTTATGTGAAATTTAACAAAAAAATAGAGCTTACCGTGGTTCTTGGCATGCCACCTCGTCTTGGCTAGATACTGCCAAGATCGTTCGTTGTATGGAAAGGCAGAGTCTATCTACTTAGTCCACCTCGAGAGGTACTGGATCGAGCTGGGGAACCAGACAGCAGCTGCATAGTCAAAAGAAATCCATTTAGAAGAAGAAGAAAAGGGAGTAAAAAATGTTCGGCATAATGGTGCTTACGTGCCATATTCCATTCCACCGGGAATGGCATCCTATCGATGGGGATGATGTCCAAGGTTCTAATTCTAATGAATCGGCGCATCCACCCCCAGTCCTTGTCCACGTCAATGCTTGTGAAGAATGTCTTCGCGGACCGTTGTTGAAGCTTAATTAAACCCCCTCGAAAGAGACGGAGGCTGCATAATCTTATTAAGTGGTCGAGGGTGAAGTTCATCCCTTAGATCCGATCACAGAAATAACAAAGGGTAAATTTGACCGAGCGTCACCCGGTACCGGAGGTAAAACTCGGGAATCACTGGGTCTATCTCTGGAGATGAAGAGTTCACAGGACCCAGGGTGAAGGGGTATGTGTATACGCTGAGAAATCCTGCTTTGTAAGTTACTATGCTTTCCTCAGTGTTGGGGATCTATATTTGAACTTCCTCCCCCCAGTGGTAGTCCATTTTTACCTTCTCCTCTTCAGATATTATGCTAATGTATCGTGACATGGACTCGCATCGGATCGGTATGTTAGGAGGTCTATCGATGGTAAGATTAGAAATTGTTTCGAAATTGCCAGGGACACATTGTTTGATGCTCGGTGGTTTCTTTTCTTTTCCCTTGGTGGGGCGTACGGGGGAAGAGGTGCCCTCCTTTAAAGGCAGCGTCTTATAGGTTTTGGCCATAGTTGTACCGAAGCTTTTGAGAAAAAAGATGAAGAAGGAAGGTGAACGCGGAAGAAGTTTGAAGCTGGCTCTAAAACTTTGAAGATAGTTGTAAAAGTATGGATGGTGTGCAAGTGCGGTATTTATACAGATGATGCATGCAACGCTTAAGAAGCGGGAAAGTCGAACCGTTGGCAGGTCGTGGGTTTCTCAGTGATCGTGCTGACAGCGACCCTTGCACAGCTTTAGAAGAAGGCCATTTAATTCTATGGCGAGCTGACGTCATGGCGGGGATACCGAAGAAGTAAGCATTCAAGATTATTTCTTATCATTCCATTTTAAGAAACGCGGGGACTATCTGTATACGGCTAAAATCAGAGTGACTGATTTCACGATTATTATGGCATTTCGTAGCTTATCTGTATAAGGGGAGAGGTATAGCTCGGGGCCTGACCTCGAGTGTTCCCTATGATCGATTTCGAGGCAATGCAGATCGGTGGCTGTCACAAGCAAACAACACGTGGGCGAAGGTTGCCAAGTCTGTAACTAAGTACAAGTCTGTACCATGACATTAAATAGTTGTACCAGATGCATATCTTTGTAATAAATGCTTATGTACTATGTTGGGATTTTCCATCCTATATAAAGGGGACCCTTATCGTTTTTTACATATATAATATTCAATACAAGGAACAAGAACATTCTCTGCTCTCCAACTCAAACATCTTCCATTGTCTCTTTACTAATTTATTACTTGCATTTATTATATTTCATTGATTGTCTTTCATTTATTATCCAGCATTGATCATAAATAGCCTCCCCAGAGGTCCACAAAGTTTTTATAGCTTCATCAATCGCCCATCCTTGACTCCGAGCCTCGACCTCAAGGACCTACCTCGGCTAAGCTCGGAACCCCCAATTCGAGGCAATCTAGTTTGCCTATCTTCGATTTCGCATCATTCTAATATCGTTTCTTTTACTCACACTTAGTGTCTATCGCTTAACAACTAGCATTAAAATAAATCGCATTTTTTTAGAACCACATAATCAAATTCAATTGTAATTAGCATTCAATTCAACGAGTATATGACCGTTGCGGGTACCAACGGCAATATCATATGGCCTAAGCATGGTTTCTACCATGAAAGGCAGTTAAACTACTAAAAGACAAGGGAAAAAAACAATAACCATGGGCTATTTACTTTATAGTCTCACCGAGATGGACCAAGTCAAAATCCCTCACGGTGCACGCCCACACGCATGTCACCTAGCATGTGCTTCACCTCCAATTGATCACATCACACCAATTTCGGGTTTCATACCCTCAAAACCAAATTTAAGACTGCTACTTACCTCAACCGCGTAGAAATCCTACTCCGACATGCCCTTGCCTCTCGAATCGGCCTCCAAATCCCGCAAATCTAGCCATAAATAGTACGATATGATCAATATAGGCTGAAAGGATCAATTCCAAAAGAAATCTACTAAAATATAGCCTAAAATACAAAGTCGACTCAACCTGGCCCCTCGGGCCCACGCCTCGAAACCCGACGAAAGTCACAAAACCTGAAAGTCCATTCACTCACGAGTTCAACCATACAAAATTTATCAAAATCCGACCTCATATGCCCCTCCAAAACCCCAAATTCACTCTTCAGTTCCTAAGCCCTAAACCTCCAAATTTTACTTCAAACCCTCACTAATTAGGTGTAAAATCAGTGGGGAAACACCATTAATGAAGATAAATAAGTTCAAGGAACTTACCTTGGTGATTACTTCGAAATCACTCTCAAAATCCCCAAACTTCGAGCTCGAAAATGATGAAAATGGTTAAAAATATCAAAGTCTTCTATTTATAGGTTCTGCCCAGCAAAATCGCACATGCAGACCTTTTGTCGCATCAGCAAAGCTGCACTTGAGAAAACTCCATCGCAGGTGCGGATCCCACCTAAGTTCCCAGACTCTGCATCTGTAGTCAAATAATCGCACCTGCAGGTGCGCACCCGCGGGCCCTGCCCGCTTCTGCGATTCTTCCCACTTGGGACCTTTTCCTCATCTGCGACTCCCCTTCCGCATCTGCGGTTTTGCAGATGCGCTCCTAACCTCGAACCGGCGCTTCCGGTCCAACCCAGCCTTTCCCACACCTGCAACCTCCTCTTCACTTCTACAGGTCCGCACCTGCGGGCTCCTCTCTGCAGGTGCGGAACACCATAACACCAGAAGAAACTAGAAATGCCTAAGTCCACAATTTCCTTCCGACGGGCATCTGAAACACCCCTCCCCCGCCCACGAGGCCCCAAAAACCTCAACCAAGCCTACCAACAAATCATATAACCCCATACAAACTTAGTCGAACCTTTGAGTCACTCAAAACAACATCAAATTGCCATTACACCCGGGTTCAAGCCTAAACAACTTCTAAACTTCTGAATTCCACAAAGGACGCCGAAACCTACCAAACCACATCCGATTGACCTCAAATGTTTCACACATGTCATAAATATCACCATGAACCTACTCTAATTTCCAGAAATCAAATCCAACCCCGATATCAAAACTTTCACTATCGGCCAAAATCGCCAAAATTTCAACTTTTGCCAATTCAAGCCTAATTCTACTGCGGACCTTCAAATCAAATTCGAGGTCGTTTACACACAAGTCAACATCTAGCCGACGTTTCTAACTTAAACTTCCAAATTAAGAGACTAAGTGTCTCGATTCACTCTAAAACCACTCCGGACCCGAACCAACCAACCCGGTAAGACATAATATAGTTGTAAAGCACAAAAGAAGCATAAACGGGGGGGGGGGGGGGGGGGGGGGGGGGGGGGGGGGGGGGGGGATAGGGCTATAACTCTCTAAATGATCGGCCTAATCGTATAGTGTTAGAACCAGGTTGAATACTAAAGTCTAAGGGTGTTACTATATTTTGAAAGGATGTGAACTTTTTTTCTTCTAGTTGGATAACTGAACTTCAGAAATTGAAAGACCAGGTTCCTCCATATTTGAAACATCATTGACATCAACAGAATTATGACTTCCACTCTTTTGTTTTGCATTAGGAGTACCTTGCAGAATCAACAACCTCAAGTTCAGCTTCAGTCGAAATGGACCAGGTTCATCTGTGCCTTTTAAAGATTCTGTTGCATCTCCTTAACCGCTTTGCTTGACTCAACACATCAAATCAGTCTTTTCACTTGCAATATCTATAGCTTCACCAGGAGTATTTGTAAATTCTCCATCTTCATCTTCTTTGTTATATGATCCTTTGCCACCATTGTTGAGAATAAAACATTTTGCATTCAAATTCTCTCAGGTAAGTCAGCTTAGGTTTTCTCCCATTGAGTAGTTGACATAGAGACTTCTCGAGAAGGGACTTGATCATGCGCTTGTTAATCAAGTGGCAGCGGTGTTGACCGCTTCAGCCTATGAATCAGGTCCTTCATAACCAACTTTTTCAACAAATAAAAACTCACATGCCCCATTCGTTTGCGCCATAACTAAGCATCAACATCAATGACACTTAGTCATGTTAGATCATCACCATTCAGTGAATCAAGGTCTGCAACATAGATTTTCTTGAACCTTTTGGCGATCAACACCACTTCACCAGTTTTTAGATTTGTGATAGAGCAAGATTTGGACAAGAATTTCACATCATTTTCCCTTATCACATATTTGAGACACACTCAACAACCTATATTTCAAGCCACTCACATGGTACTTACATTTTCAATTGCATGGTAGAGTGTTTAGCCAATTTTTCCAACATAAAAATATAGCCCTTCTTGCCTTTTCCAAGGAACACACTCCCTCCATAGAAAGACTAGAGTGGGAGGAAATCATCCATTATTCTAGTCATATGCTTAGAGAAGCCGCTATCCATGTACCATTTTTTGACTGCTACCTCTCACTCCAGCCTGCACACGAAATCACTGATTAGACTTAGGAACCAGCTTGGGTCTCTTATAATGATAGAATGGGTAGATCAAACTTCTTTGACCATGCATGCAACACATATTTTCTTTTCGGAGAACCTGGTTCCTCAACAGTAGGCCTCTTTTCAACAAAAAACATTGTTTTTCTGCAAAGACTGAATTTTAATTTTACAAGAGTCCTTGTAGTGACTTGTTTGACCACAGTGAGTAAACAACCAACTATTAGCCACAATGACATACTTGCTATGGGTAGTATAGGGGGTTTTAACCTTTTGGAACCCGATTCCTTGGTTGTTTCCACCATTACTCATGTACATAGACATTGTTGCATCAGAAGACCAGGTACTTTTAAGTGATTATCAAGATCATTTTTAACCCTTTTCAAATCCTTCCGAAGTTTTCTATTCTTTTTAAGCAACAAGACTTGTTTTAACTTTCTTAAGCTCACTCTCAACTCAAGTTGAGCCTCACTAGCCATTTCTTTACCCGTAGTGTTGTCCATCCATTTTTTTTTGTTTGTTTTTTTCAACAAGTTATTTTCTCTAGTTACTTCTTCCACTTGTTCCTTCAAGTCTACAATAAAAATTACCATATCATCCCTCTCTTGTTCTATGTCACCAATTTCTTCTATTAAAGTATTTTTCTTATTAATAAGGCTATGATAGGCATCAATCAACACGTTTGCTAAGGACATCAAATTTTTGTTAGAGTAAGTTTCAAATTTCTTTGAACATCAAGAAAACTTACCTCATCCTCCTCTTTGTCCTCCTCATCATCATCAGATTTGGCCATGAGTGAAAATATTGACTCATATACTAAAGTTCCACTGTCAGCAACCATCATAGATGTATCTCCTTGGTCATCTTCACCTTCAGATTCACTGGAGTAATTTCCCCGGGCTGCAAGGGTTTGCTTCACCATGCTGTCAGCATCATCTCTTCTTTTGAACTTTCTGTCAGGGACCTGGTTCCTCTTAGCCGCCTTATCAGTGTTGGTTTTGTAACGATACTACTTATGAAGAGGACAATCATTAATGAAGTGTCCAAACCTTCCACACTTATGGCAGGAATCATTTTCTTTGAAATTCCTGTTGGAGCTTCCTTTCTTTGGAATCTCACCATTTTTCGAATAATCTTTTGTAATCTTCGAGTGAGATACTCCATGTCAGATTCATCACTACTTGAGTCTTTGTTGGCAGCCTTAAGAACCAAGTTCTTCTCTTTCTTGGGACCTCTTTTTTCAAGATCCTTCTTTCTCTTCATCTCATAAGTTTTGAGATTTCCAATGAGTTCATCAATGGTCAGCTTCTGCAGATCCTTGTCTTCAGTGATAGCATTCACTTTACTTTCCCAAGAACCTGGTGAAACACTGATTATTTTCCGGACCGGCTTGTTTCTTGCGATGACTTCTCCAAGGGAGTGAAGCTCATTGATAATGGGGGTGAAACGTGTGTGCATATCTTGAATAGAATCATCCTCCTTCACCTTGAAAATCTCATACTCAGTAGTAAGCATATCAATTTTTGACAACTTAACCTAAGTAGTTCCCTCATAAGCAGTTTGAAGAGCTTCCCAAATCTCCTTAGCAAACTGACAAGCTGAGATGCTGTTGTATTCATCTGGTCCAATGCCACAAACAAGAATCTTCTTTGTCCTGAAATTCTTCTCAATAGACTTTCTGTCAGCATCGTTGTACTCTTTTCTTGTTTTTGGGACTATAATTGTTCCCTCACTAATAGTTTTCATGGGAACAAATGGTCCATCACAGATTACATCCCACAACTCTGAATCCTCAGCTATGGAGAAGTCATGCATTCTTGTTTTCCACCAACCATAATATTGGACGTCTAATCTTGGTGGTTTGTACATTGAGTGTCCTTCCTCAAAGTTTGGTGGAGCAGCCATGTAGATATTTTCTAGGTGTTACGTTTTAGAAAGAACCTGCTCTGATACCAATTGATAGAAACTAGAGTCCACCAAACCGTATAGAGAACCATACTCTCTATCAGTTTCCACAGTAAGAAACAGACTGTAAAATGAAACAGTATAGGGAAAACAGATTCTCTGTCTATTTCCATAGTAAATCTGTAGTAAATACAAAACACGCGATATTTACGTGGAAAACTCCTTGCATAAGGGATTAAAAATCACGATCTACCCTAGTAGGATTTCAACTCACTAAACTAAGCAAACTTCATATTACAACATATTGCAATCTAGGAATTAAACTCTTAATCCCCCACTCCTTACAATAACTCTATTGTAAGCCCTTTGTATTAACTCTATTATAAAGCAACAAACATTGACTAACTCTAGTCAATCTAGGAATTAAACTCTTAATCCCTCACCCCTTACAATAACTCTATTGTAAGCCCTTTGCAATAACTCTATTGCAAAGCAACAAACCTTGACTAACTCTAATCTAGAGATTAAACCAAACAATGGTTTAAATCTGTCTTACAAAGACACTTCTTGAAATTAGTGTAGGATTACAAATGAAGAACAAAAATAACAAAGAATCTACAAACCTAAGGACTTAAGATATCTTCAATCTTTGGATCTGGTCCTTGAGGTTGCAGCAACTTTGTTCTTGATAGAGGTGGTGGCTTGCACTTGAGAGAATATTGTATTTTGATTTTCATGTGTTGAAGAGGTGAAATCTCTTGCCTCATGTTGATAATATGTGTGTGTGATGTCATAAAGGATGATGCAATAAAGTGTCCTTTAGTTTGGTCTTAACAAACTACAGTTGTGTTGTTGTACTGCTGCAGACAGTACAGTGCAGCAGCCTGCCAAACGGTACATGCAACAGCTTTTACAGCTGTAGAGTTGACTGTGCGACGACCACGGGAACTGATCCATATGTGTTTCCTCTGATGTTCCCTTATCTGATTTCATTGAGAATTTAACCATGCATTTGACTAATAGCTCTGAATGCAAGGGAACTAATTTTATTAGGTTCCTTATTGGGTTCTCTCATGAAGTTTGTCAAATCATCAAAACAAATGACGCATAACTTATCTGTTCAATTTTTCTAAAGAAAAGGTATAAACTTCTATTAAGCTCATATTCGTTAAAAGATAAATGCATAAACTTCTATTAAGCTCATTTTCGTTAAAAGACAAATTATTCACCATTATTGAAATGAAATTTGCCTGAACGAATGAATATATAAGGAATTCATATAAAGGTCCTAACAAAATTTTCAGAATATATCGTAAAAAGACATATCTGATTGTAATAAATTTTATAATAAAAGATGAATAATATTTGCTTTACGAAATCTATGTAATACAAAAATAACATCGCCTTAGTGTCCCTTATTTCACTAATAAAGCAAAAAGGAAATGGTTAACCTTTGAAAACAAAAAAAATTTATTATAAGAAGAATGCAAAGGTCGATCTTTAAACAGATCAACTTGTTGCTTTCTGCCATCTCATGATGATTTAAACTTTAAAGACTCTTGCAGACCAAAATTTTCAAAGGCAGTGCAATTTAAGTTGATAACATTTTGTAGAATGTATTTGTTATTTATGTCATGATTTTGTTGCATTTTTAGGAAACTCATAATCCTTTAAATTTAGGAAACTTATTGCTCAAC
The DNA here is from genome assembly GCA_005239495.1 of Nicotiana undulata. Classification (NCBI taxonomy): domain Eukaryota; kingdom Viridiplantae; phylum Streptophyta; class Magnoliopsida; order Solanales; family Solanaceae; genus Nicotiana; species Nicotiana undulata. The sequence continues at coordinate 132,014 of ML279498.1, forward strand.
AAATAAGTTTGGGACTACTTAGAGAATTGCGCTATCCCTTTTATTATAGTGAAAAATTCTTTGTGCTTCTATTACGAGCGCAAGGTTTAGCCACTTTTTTTTCTTTTTTTTCTTTGTGCGTAATTGTATGCTAGTTATCCCACTATCTTACTCAATACCTTGTCTCATCATAAAGTGATAGGTGAGAAAATATACTATATGTAAACTGTTAAGTAAATAAGGATTATATAAAAGATATAGATACAATGGGTGTGTTTGGTATAACGGAAAATATTTTCATGAAAAATGTACAAGTAGCAAACTTATTCATTTTCCGGTGTTTGGTAAGCGAATTAAGGAAACTAACTTCTGAAGAGTATTCATAAATAATTTTGATACAACAAACATGAAGCCATAAACTTTCGTACCAACAACCTTCCAAACCCACAAATTTCATAAACTTCTGAACCGCTAAACTTTCGAAAACCACGAAATTTCGAACTCGTAAACTTCCAAATACATAAACCTCCGAACTTCTAACTTTGGAACTTGTAAAATTTCGAACATGTAAACTAAAAGATAAAAAAATTAAAAATATATTTTAAAAACCATATATTTTTTTTCGCGCGGGAGAAATTGATTGGGGGGAAGGGGAGGGGGGAGGGGGAGTGTGTAGAAAAGTAGAAATTTGAAATAACAAAAAAAAGTAAAAAAAATGTGCGCGGGATGGAGGAAGGGGTATGTGGTGCAGAAAAAAGATAAAACATAAAATTTGAAAATTGTGAAAAAAAAAGTAAAAAAAAAACCTTTTTTGAGCGGAGGTGGAGGACAACAGTGGTGGATGGTAACGGAAAAAGAAACTTAAATTTGAAAAAGAAAAAGGTCTTTTTGGAGAAAAGTGGTGGGGTTAAGTGGGTGAGTGTGGGGTTGGTGAGAAATATTATAGGGAAGAATAAGAAGGAGTTTTGAAAATTGTTTTCCTTTCTCTTGATAAAAAAATATTTTTCTCTAATTGAAGAAAAATAAGTTCATAAGAAAAATATTTTCCAAAATATTCTAGGCAACAAAACATTAAAAAACTAATATTCGTACCAAAACTAAAATTCGTACCAAACACACCTAATGTATTCAATCATTTAGTTGGAGTGTTTTTGAGTACCAAATGGGGTCTACATAGTCAAAATTCGTGGGTACTAAAACAAATCCGTGAATGCTCGTGTTGTGCTTACTGCATATTAATAGACTACTGCGATTGGATTTTCTGAGCCATGAATTTTAAAATTTAATATAGCCTTTCGTCGCAGTGGTAGATTCGGTTTGTAGGTTCAACAAAAACCTAATATTTCGCAGTGGCAAATTTTAAAACTGAAAGCATTTAAATTGTGGAATTGTCACTGTATCATTGACCTTAAAAGAAAAAGGAAAAAAACGTAAAAACAAACATGTGGTGTTATAGCAGAAAAGGATCGATGTTCATTATTCATATGTAATAAGTAGAATAGAGACAAAGTGTCCAACGAGGATATTATATTGTTTTAATATCATTTTGCCTTGGAAGCTTAAGATGGGACGCCAATTTGTTTCTTCTTAAGCTCTCAAACTTATTTTTCTGGTTCTCTCTTCTTCTTTTTTTAAATAAATTAATTTTAGTTTCTGAAAATACAAAGTTCTAGAATGATCCGTGAACCAGCCTTTAATGCCAGCACCAGAAGACAGAAATTCTACTACAGTAGTAATATTTTTTTTTAACGAGTTTCCCCTTTTCCAATGGTATGAAATGCGATGTTTTTCACATGGTAATTCAACTTTTGGGAGGAAAATGTTATGCTCTATCCTTTCCAAGGTTGTTAGCTGAATATATGGAGTTAGTATTTTGGTTTGACTTATTTATTCTTTTAACGATAACTGAGAGAAAATTTAAAATGTTTACAAGTTAGTTCCACATATAACACCCTTCCATAGAGGAACCTTCCATAGAGCAAGTAAAGCAATTTTTTTTGGGGTCTCATTTTTTGTTATTTTTAATAGGGTATGTATAAATTTAAAAAAAAGTTATGTAAAGTAAAAAGTTTTGATTTCCTTCTTGAAAAAGTATAGAGGAGAAGGATTTGCAACTGTGATAAATTCTGCCAAGAAAATTGCACTTGAAATCGAACCCAAATTTTGTAAAAAACGTGTGATATATAGGAAGTAACAATTTGATGTGAATGTTGATAATGAAAACTCAAAATCTTTCGAAGAGTCCTTTGGAGTTGATTACTTTATACATAGTAGACAAGACTATTTTTTTTCACTTCAAAATAGATTTGAACGATTCGAAGCATATGAAAATATTTTTAATTTTCCATTTAGCGGTAAAAATTAAGATCATTAGATGATGAAAATTTGAAAAAAAAAAAACTATTGCCTTAATCTTGAATGTGTAGGGAAATGACACGGGTGATGTTTTAAACTTCAATACTACACAATATACGCTAATTGTGCAGTACCCAATTTTCGAGTGCTGTCTAATAAGAAGAACCTTGTTCTTCTTTGTGTATTACTTTCTACTGTTGCGGAATAATAAAGCAGTAAAGTAAAGATACGGAGATTTTTACGTGGAAAACACCTGGCTCAAAAGGTGAAAAAAACCATGACCTACTCCTCAGTAAGATTTGCTCAAACACTTCATTAGAAACTCTGAGCCAAAAGGACTTACAAAATAAACTCTTTTGTAATCCTAGGACTAACTCTAATCCTCTTTGTATCAACTAGCCTCTAGCTAATCTCTACAGATTTCAAGCTAACTCTAACTTGAACAATGTGTACCTATTACAATTGCTTCTATGAAAGCTGAAAAGATACAATATTAAAACGCTTACTACAATCAACTAGACTCAATACATCAATAATGAAACTGTTTCTTCTAGTTGAACTGTAGCCTTCGCACAATACTTCTGCTTGCAAAATATCCTAAGAACTTTTGCTTTTCAGAACTTGATTCACTTTTGTCTTTGTGTTTCACCTCTTTCAGCAGTAATACATTGAGTATTTATAGAGTCATTGTTGAGTACATGGTTCAGTTCTTATCCAACTCTACCTGGGTATATGAGTTCGACTATGACTCAACTTCCTTATCTGTTTTTGTCCTTGCTGAAATCAACTTCAATCTTCTTTATCAGTTTGCAATCTTTTCGTATTATCATACATCCTTTTAGCTCTTTGATACTCAGCAATCACTGATACCTCCTATGCATGAACAATTCTTGTGCCAAATGTTTCGTTTAGATGTGTGTGCTCTGATGGACCTGGTTCAACTTGTCAATCTTCAAAACCCATTCAGTGACATGGGCCAAAAAATTTCCCCTTTTTGATGATGACAAACTCTGTGCTTTTATCCTGTATACACTTCAAACACTTTGTATAGTTTTAAGCATTAATCATTGAGCACCAGGTACAATCGGTTATAAATATCACTTTTTGAAAAAACACACACACCCAGCACAATACATCTTCCCCCTTTTGGCATCATCGTAAAGTTGTAAAATGATACTTACCAAATTTTTAATTCTTACTCATGGCCAAATTTAGGCAACTGCAGGTGCAAACATGATTAATCAACACAAGAAACCAATAATGTAAGCTAAATTAAAAATTGAGACAATTTTTAACAGCAGCAAACTTCATTGATATAATACTGCACATCAAACACCAACAGATTAACGCAAAAGCAATCAAAACATGAGCAAAAACAAAAAAAACTGAAACCACAAAAGCTAGACACTTCCCCAAACTGGGCACTTGAAAGACAATTGGGAAGCACTGGATAAACCTACGACTAGGAAGGTGTAGAGGAGGTTGTGGTCTTGGATTGTAGGAGAGAAAGCATCTGCTTAAGAACACCCTCGTTCTTTTCTTTCTCCTTTGCTAATTCAGCCCTCAGAGCATCTCGCTCAACTTCAACCTCAATCACACGAGACTTCAAATGAAGGATCTCCATATTCTTAATCTCGCTTTCCTGCACCAGAGTTCTTACTTTGCTGTTGACTGGCTGCTTCCTAGATGAACCAGGTTCATCCATAGGAACATTGATAATATAATCGCATGATAGCAAAGTTTCCTTCCCAAAATAATCCTTGGCAGTCGCCATTTCAGCCTTCTTCACTTGTACCCCAAAATGAGCAAACACAGCTGTTAGAATAAATCCATATGGGATTGCATGAGCTTTTGTTCCATTCACAACTCTATCCAAGAGTTGGATGGTGAAAGTTGGCCAATTTATTTGCCTTCCCCTGTACAAGCATTCCATCAAGGTCAGATCCATATAGTTGGCAATGTGACTTCTTTCTTGTCTGGGCAGTACAAACTTGATGACGAACTCGAAGAATAGCTTATGTTCTGGTCATTTCACTCTTGTAGACAGGTCTGGGGTCAATCTCTTTCTCATTATCACTAAAGAACCTGGTGATGTTAATTGCTGAGGCCATCCCATCTAGACAAGGCCATGTTTTCCTTGTGTAGTCCTCATATCCCTCAGCTGGTATGTCTATAATAACACCCAGTTCCTTAGTATCAAAAGAAACTTCAATTCCTTTGACCATTGATGTGACCCTGCCGTTTTTGACAATCGCATTCCCCATGAATTCTACCAACTCAGCTCTTGCCAGCATGCCTTCCATACGAAGGACCATGTCCTTCCAGCCCTGTACCTCTAGAGTTCCCAGCAAATACTGCATTCCAGACTCATCTAGATCCTTCATCAGCTTACCCTTCAGAATTGTTCTTTTTCCGAATATGGTAACTTTTTCAGTCACCTCTTCTATTTCCTTCTCCTCCTCTCCACTCTAGTCTGAATCATCATCCTCCTTAGCAACAATTTTTACTTTCTTTGGCTTGGATCTGGTCCTTTTGAATGTGCTTGGATTTGCGGCGGACACAACAGCTGACTTCTTTGAAGAAGCCTTAGCCTGTTTGGGTTTTGGTGTCCTAACCACAGCTGGAGCCAGTTGCTCCTCTTGTTGGACCAGGTCCAACGACTCTTCTTCAACAACAACAGCCTCAACAGGCTCTCCAACTTTTGCTTTTCCCTTTGATGCCCTCTTCCTCTTGCTCTGTAGCAGAGCCCTTTCTAACTTCTCTTCCTCCTCTCTTATAGAATTTCGTGTAGCACGTACCTTAGGAACATGTACCTCAGCAGAACCAACAACTTTCCTTTTCTTCGAAGGAACTGAGGTTGTATACTTCTTGGACTTTGAAGTCCTTCTTTTCTTGGGGTTATATGAATCCCCCAACTTCCTCAGTCTTTCAGCCAAAGTTTCTTCCCTAGAAGAAACGTGTTCATCAATTGCTTTCATCAAGTTCTCCAACCCAGCATCAGCTTCCTCAACTCCATTATTTCCCCATAAGATTGTGACATCTTCTTCAAGATTTTCAAGAACGAGACCACATATAGCCAGTGTGGTACCATCCTCTCCCGATCCCCTCACATTTACATCTCCCTCGATCTCAAGAGGTTTCTCTTTCCCAGGTTTTCTTTTCCTTTTGGGCACTTCAACATCCACCACAGACCCCACCAACACAAATCGTTGATCAGCATTGTTTATTTCAGAGATAGCATCAAAATTACCTTTCTCACCACTGGTTGAACCAGGTGCTTCATCTTCATTGGCTCATTTGAATGATTCATTGGACGATTCTGGTGTGGAGCCTTCTTCAACATGCAATAATTCTTCCAAGAATTTGGCTCTTGAACCAGAAGCCACAGATTTGCGTGCAAGAACGTTTACACGATGAGGCTTGGGGGCTGGGGTAAGGATTGGTGTGGGTTCTGGGATTGTAGGGTGTTCAGGGGTTGTCGACTTTTCTGGAGACTCGGAACTATACACTGAGGGTTAATGTGAGTCTGATTCATAGTTTTCTCCATCATAATCTTTGTTTGGAGATGAATCAAAAGAAGCTGGTGGGGGTGACGACATGATTTTGAATTGTTTAGAGAGAAGAAATACAAAAGGCAGTAGAGATTGTGAGTTGAGTGAGTTGAACAAGGTTCGACTATTGCTTTATGCACAATGGGTAATGATGGCCTTTTTATAACTTATGGCTGGGGAGATTACAACGGAAGAGTATTAACTCAAGTGGAATTCTAATCGCTACATAATTTTCATTGATTAGACATTGATTGGACAGTTACTTTCCCCCTAAAACTAGGCTAATCAAGTGAGATTGGACTTCTTGAAACTGGTTCAATATTTGGGTAAGTACTAGAATTGAATTTGAACCATAAATAGATAGAGTCCTGCTCATGTATGACTGTACTTGAATTAATACATGTATGGAGAAAAGAACGTACCTTGTCAGTTATGCGAAACATCATGGATGAACCAGGTTCATCCAGGTAAAATCCTTTATTTGCCTCAACTTACAAAAATAGAGAAACATCATTAGCAACTAGGGAATCATCTTAATACATGGCAAAAGAGTATGGCAATAAAGATATAATACTGAGCAATGATTAATTTTATTAAGTACCTAATTTGAATTTTCTAGCAAAGAATTTTTTTTCCCAATAATTTCCGTTTTTATTTTTGAATTAGGTGATCTTAATCATCCCTAATTCAAGCTTATTTCTCTCATAATTCTCCCTACTCAGTGCTTTGGTAAATATATCAGCAATTTGACGATCAGTAGCACAGAATTCGATTGAGATCATTCCCTTTTCATAGTTGTCCCTCAGAAAATGGGGTCTAACATCTATGTGCTTAGTTCTCTTGTGATGAATCGGGTTCTTCGTCATACTAATTGCACTAGTGTTATCATAGTAAATAGGAATGCATCCCACATCTATACCAAAGCCCAGGAGTTGTTGCTTGATCCAAAGCAACTGGGCACAACAAGAGGCTACAGCCACATATTCAGCCTCAGCAGTAGACAGAGCTACTGAATTTTGTTTCTTGGTGGCCCAAGACACAAGGAAAGAGCCCAAGAAGTGGGCCATGCCTGAAGTACTTCTCATGTCAACCAGGAAACCTGCATAATCAGCATCAGCATATCCTACAAGGTCGAAATTACTACCTTTAGGATACCAAAGGCATAAATCAGTGGTGTCTTTCAAGTATCTTAAAATTCTCTTCACTGCAGTGAGGTGGGACTCCTTTGGATTTTCCTGAAACCTAGCACATAGTCCCACACTGAATACAATATCTGGTCTTCTGGCAGTGAGATATAGTAGAGACCCAATCATTCCTCTGTATACCTTCTGATCAACGGATGAACCAGGTTCATCCACATCCAATTTAGTAGCTGTGGCTATGGGGGTGTCTATTTCCTTTGAATCTTCCATCTTGAACTTCTTGAGGAGTTCTTTCACATACTTTTGTTGATGAATCATTGTTCCATATGGGTTTTGCTTGATTTGTAAGCCTAAGAAGAAGTTTAGCTCACCCATCATACTCATTTCTAATTCACTCCCCATTATTGTAGCAAATTCCTTGCTAAGTTTTTCAGTAGTTGCTCCGAATATGATATCATCAACATATATTTGCACAATCAGAAGATCCTTCCCCTTTTCCTTTAAGAACAAAGTACTGTCAATTTTGCCTCGTTTGTACCCATGTTCCAGCAGAAATTTTGACAATCGCTCATACCTTGCTCTAGGTGCTTGTTTGATACCATAAAGAGCCTTGTCAAGTTTATATACATGATCGGGTGACTCTTTGCTTTCAAAACCTAGAGGTTGTTTGACAAATACATCTTCCTTCAAATATCCATTGAGGAAGGCACTATTAACATCCATCTAATGGAGAGTGAATTCCATATATGCAGCAAATGCTATAAGAAGTCTGATTGCCTCCAATCTTGCCACAGGAGCAAAGGTCTCATCATAGTCAATTCCCTCTTCTTGGCTGTATCCCTGAACAACCAGTCTTGTCTTATTTCTTGTAACAGTTCCATCCTCATCGAGCTTGTTCCTGAAGACCCACTTGGTGACAATTACTGATCTGTCTAGTGGCCTGGGTACCAAGTGCCATACTTGACTCCTCTCAAATTGATTCAGCTCTTCTTGCATGGCAGTTACCCAGTCAGCATCTTGTAGGGCTTCACCAATGTTCTTTGGTTCGATTAAGGATAAGAAGGCATCAAACCTAAACAAATTTTTCAAGGAAGCTCTTATTTTTATTCCAGATGACAGATCTGCTATTATGTTCTCAAGAGGGTGAGAACTCTGATATCCGTGTGGTTTGAGAATTAAATAGTTCACTTCTGGATAGTTCCATGTTGTGGAACAGGATCAGGGTCAGGAATCACATGTTGAGTTCCCCTTGTCATGTTGCTTGGGGTGGCTGGACCTGGTCCATCACATGTTCCATCTTCCATGGCTGCTTCAATGTGTTCACTGCTTCTCACCAGTCCAAGCTCCTCATCTTCTGGTTCCTGTCTCTCAGAAAGAGTGTTAGTTTCATCAAATGTAACATGCACACTCTCCTCTACACACATAGTTCTTTTAGTGTACACTTTATAGGCTTTACTATGTGATGAATATCCCAATAATACTCCCTCATCACTTCTGGGATCAAATTTACCTAAGGAATCTTTGTCATTATTGTGCACATAGAATTTACATTAGAAAGCCCTAAGATGGGATATGTTGGGCTTTCTTCCTTTGAGTAATTCATAGGGAGTCTTCTCTACCAGTGGCCTGGTCATGCATCTATTGATTATATAGCATGCAGTGTTTATTGCTTCTGCCCAGAAATTGTGTGGTAGTTTTCTTGAAAGAAGCATGATTCTTGCCATGTCTTCAAGAGTTCTATTCTTTCTTTCCACAACCCCATTTTGCTGTGGGGTTCTAGGGGCAGAAAATTTGTGATTGATACCATGTTCATCACAGAACTCAGCAAAATTAGCATTTTCAAATTCAGTCCCACGGTCAGATCTTATTGATGCTAGTTGATGTCCTAACTGATTTTGAGTTTTCTTAACAAAAGTGATAAACATATCAAATGCTTCATCCTTAGATGCCAGAAATAAGGTCCACNACTCAGGGTTCTCATTGGACCACACAGATCCAGATGACCCAGTTACAACGCTCTGGTGGTACGGACCATTTTCTTACTTTTGAAAGAAGATCTTACCTGCTTCCCCCTTGCACATGCCTCACAAAATTTTTCTTCCTTGAACTTAATGTTAGGGAGTCCTACCACTAAGTTCTTATACACTAACTTGTTAAGTTGAGTCAGACTTGCATGACCAAGTCTTTTGTGCCACATGAGGGGATCACTGTCCAACACACTAAGGCAAGTGAGTTCATTGTCAGACAGTGTGGACAAGTCAATGACATAGATATTGTTCATTCTTTTTCCCTGCAAAACAATCTTGTCAGTAAGCAGGTTGATCACAAAACATTTTGTGGAAGTAAAAGCGACAAGGTTACCTCTGTCACACAGTTGTGACACACTGATAAGGCTATATTTCAAGCCATCTATCAGATACACATGTTCAATTGAACGTGTGTCATCTTTACCTACCTTGCCGACCCCTATAATTTCACCTTTTTTTCCGTTTCCAAAGGAGACATTTCCTCCTTTGAGGTTTTCAAGTGAAAGGAATTGTTCCTTGTTCCCTATCATATGCTTAGAGCAGCCATTGTCCAAAAATCAAATTAGGCTGATTCCCTTACCTTGTACCTACAAAAGCAAATCAGGGGTTAGTTTCAAGAACCCAAACTAGTTTGGGTCCTTTTCTATGAGAGAAAGGATGAATCAGATTTTTCCTGGCCCAGTTTGGTAGCCAGTTCTTCTTTTTAATGAATGTCTCATTTTTCTGACTGGCCTGCTTTTTTACAACACACTCATATTTTTAGTGGCAAGTCTTCCCACAATGGGTGCACATTTTATTTTCAGGGAGAGTGAGATACTTGCTTTTGGGATCCCACTTAGGCAATTGACTCCCAAAACCAAGCCCTCTCCGGTTGCTACTGTGATTCTCTTGAAGCCAAGTTAATGCATCAGAAGACTTATTCCATTTGCGTGTTCTATCAAATTCATGTTTGACTTTGCCAAGTTCTTCTTTAAGAGATTTTATCTGTTCATCCTTGGCATACATTTTATCCTTTAGTTTTCCTAAGTCTTCTTCTAACATTGCATGAGAGTGATCAACCACCTTTTTACTAGATCCTAGTCTTAACTTTAAGTTTTCAGATTTTAGTTCTAGGATTTCAGTTTCGAGTGGATGGACCTCGTTCATCAAGATAGTGTTTTTCTTTTCAGATTCACTGACCCTTAGTTCCAGGTCCATGCATTCTGCTATCAACGTTACACACTCTTTTGATAGTTGATCCTTCTCTTTGGTTGTTTCCTCAGAATCATCTATGAAGTCAAGTAGCAACTCAGAGAGTTTCTCCTTAGATAAAAACTTTATTTTAGTTTTAATTTGTGAGATAGGTTCTTCATAAGTTCCCTCATAATATTCTCTTATTGCCATGAGAGCCTCATCTTCTGTCTCACCATCCTCTGATTCTTCATCTGAACTTTCCCCCCAAGCAGCAACCATAGCCTTTGTAGTGGTTCTCTTGGGTTGGACCAGTTCCTTCTTCCTGTTATTTCTTTCATATCTCTCTTTCCTCCATTCTACTTCCCACTGAGGGTAGTTTTTGATGAGATGGTCAGTTTTTCCACGCTTGTAGCATCCCTCATTAGCTGGCCTTTCTGGTGCCTTTGCCTTGTTAAAGTTTCCTCCCCTAGAGATGCCCTTCTTCCTCATGAGAAAGTTTCTAAATTCTTTAGTGATCATGGCCATCTCATCCTCCTCCAGATCTGCTCCTTCAGTGATCCTCAGTGCTAGACTTCTCTCCTTCTTTGGGGCATCCATCTTCATGGTTTTCCTTCTGAGTTCATAAGCAAGGAGATATCCAATTAACTCATCGAGTCTAAGGGTTGCCATATTTTTTGATTCTTGGATAGCAGTGATCTTGCTTTCCCAGGAGATAGGAAAAACCCTTGTCAAGATCTTCTCTACCTTGTCTTCTTCAAGTATGATACTTCCAAGAGACTTGAGTTCATTGTTCAAGGTTGTAAACCTTGTGTACATCTCCTGAAAAGTCTCTCCTTCTTTCATAGTGAAGTTTTCATACTGAGAGTATAGTAGTGTACCTCTAGACCTTTTAACTTGAGGTGTTCCTTCATGAGCTACTTGTAGGGTGTCCCAGATTTCCTTGGTTGTTGTGCATCTTTGGATTCTACTGTATTCATCGGACCTAGTCTACATACTAGCCACTTCTTGGCCTTGGCATTCTTCTCCTATTTCTTCAAATCTTCAGCCGTGCAGTCAGCCCTAGTCTTGGGTACATCTACACCTTCAGCGGTCTTCTTCATTGTTGCAAGGGGTCCATCAGTGAATATGTCCCATAGTTCATAGTCCTCTCAAATAAGATGGTCCTTCATTCTATTTCTCCACCAAGAATAGTATCGGCCATTGAAGAGTGGTGGCCTTGAGGTTGATTGACCTTCCCAGTTCCCAGGTGGTGCACTCATTCTGATCTTTTCCAAGGTGTTAGCCTTTTCAAGGATAACCTTCTCTGATACCAATTGATGTCTTAGACTTCAATACTACACAATAATAGACGTTAATTGTGCAGTACTCAATTTTTGAGTGTTGTCTAATAAGAAGAACCTGGTTCTTCTTTGTGTACTACTTTCTACTGTTGTGGAATAATAAAGCAGTAAAGTAAAGACACAAAGATTTTTACGTGGAAAACACCTGGCTCAAAAGGTGAAAAAACCACGACCTACTCCTCAGTAGGATTTGCTCAAACACTTCACTAGAAACTCTGAGCCAAACGGACTTACAAAATAAACTTTTTTGTAATTCTAGGACTAACTCTAATCCTCTTTGTATCAACTAGCCTCTAGCTAATCTCTACAGATTTCAAGCAAACTCTAACTTGAACAATGTGTACCTATTACAATTGCTTCTATGAAAGCTGAAAAGATACAATATTAAAATGCCTACTACAATCAACTAGACTCAATACATCAACAACGAAATTGTTTCTTCTAGTTGAACTATAGCCTTCGCACAATACTTCTGCTTGCAAAATATCCTAAGAAATTTTTCTTTTCAGAACATGATTCACTTTTGTCTTTGTGCATCACCTCTTTCGGCAGTAATACATTGAGTATTTATAGAGTCAGTTGTTGAGTACATGGTTCAGTTATGATCCAACTCTACCTGGGTATATGAGTTCGACTATGACTCAACTTCCTTCTCTATTTCTTTCCTTGCTGAAGTAAACTTCAATCTTCTTTATCAGTTTGCAACCTTTTCGTATTATCAGACATCCTTTTAGCTCTTTGATACTCAGCAATCACTGATATCTCCTATGCATGAACAATTCTTGTGCCAACTGTTTTGGTCAGGTGTGTGTGCTCTTATAAAGTGTATTGAGAGCATCGGATTGGTATCGTCAGCATTATAGCAAGATGTATGTGTATATCTTATAAAGTGTATTGAGAGCATCGGATTCGTAGAATTTTGGCTATTAAGGTTCAGGAAGCGTCATTGTGGTTAGATGATGGATTATGCGGTGTATGGTGTTAATCCAGCAAAGTTGTGTTCTGGTGCGTCGTGTAGTAGTTGATACGTTGTTCATATATTAGAAAACAGGCCTGACAGAGAATTTTCGGTGTTGGAACTGAGTTCGGAACTCGCTGCATGGATAAAGGAGGATATCTTCAGATTTTATCAAGCTTACGCATTCAACTGGGTTGTGGCCGCACGGGCAGGTGCACGAGGTGTGAAGCAGTGATTCCAAATAACTTAAAAGCAGTTCTTGGCATGTTTGAGGACGAATGTCTGTTTAAGTGGGGGAGAGTGTAACGACCCGACCAGTCGTTTTGCTTTATCGGACCACGTTTCCCTAAATGATACTTCCCATAGAGGCTTCTTATGATTTATGACTTGCGGGGACGGGTGGTTCGGGATTTGGAAGTATTTAGGGTGCTATAGGAACACTTGGTTCCTTAAGGTTGGCCTTTTTTGCCAAGTTTTACTTCGGTCAATATTTTGAGCAAACGACCTCGGAATCAAGTTCCGACAGCTCCGGTAGCTTTGTATGATGATTTTGGACTTGGGCGTATGTTCGGAACGGGTTTTCGATGACCCGGGAGCATTTCAACGCCCAATAAAGAAATAAGAATTTCCTTAAGTTTGAAATTTGGTTTGGAACGTGATTTTATATTATTGAGGTCCGAACAAAATTTCGGGACGGGGAATAGTTCCTTTATGTCATTTATAGACTAGTACCATATAAGATGCCACATGGCCATAATAGTATGGTGTGTGAAAAGTGAATAATATTTTAAGTAAGTGGAAATAATTCTTAATTATACGGGTAATTGATTAATCGCCGAATAACGATTTATTACCTAATTAAATTAATTGAAAAACTTAGGATAAAGATGGGAAAAGTGATGTGGCAGCAAACCACTACTAAATCCTATGACTCTTAGTCATATTGGCTTAGTGGCCATTTAAAGTATAAGACACTTACGTAAGTATAAGACATAGATTTGGTTTCATAAGACATTAAAAAGTTGGTCTCTTCATAAATACTTATTTGAGACAGTTTCAAACCACACTACTCCATTTCTAACATTTTTCAATACAACAATCAGATGGGGGTTTGGCACCATGACAACGGGAATTCTTAGAGAAGTCCCACAAAATTCCTTCAAACAGAACATTAGAAATTCCTACAAAGTTTTCATCAAAAATTTCTTGCAACCAAACAATTCCAATGGGAATTATTAGCACCTTAGCAACGTAAAATTTTGCGATCCTAAGGGAGTACGGTGCAATCTTTTCCAAGAATGTATGTTATACGGATTTTTTCTACTCCAGTTACGAGTCCTCGGGTCTAGAGTTCGGAGTTGCGGGCGCATTCTTGGTCCGAGAGGTAGATTCGACACGAGGTGAGTCTCCTTTCTAACCTTGTAAGAGGGAATTATCCCCATAGGTATTCTATGTGATGTGTGTAATTGTTTGTGGGGGCTACGTACGTACCAAGTGATGAGAGTTCGTACGTAGCGGCTATGATTATTATGTTCGGGTAGTTAGGCCCCACATCATGCTCTGTTTCTGCTCGTAATGAATCATATGTTATGAAACCTTGTTATATGTAATTTCATTTCTCTGAAGTTTATGGAAATTTAACATAATAAGAAAGGTATTGTTTTACTGAAAATAATATGAAAGGAATGGTTTTACGAGAATTAATAATGAAAGAAATTGTTTCGGGAAAGTAATATGAAAATAAATGAATATTTTGTGTGCATGTGACCGCTTCGCAATTTACTTTCCGCGAGAGATATGTGATTTCCCCTACTCTTATGGGATTGGACCATACGCCACAGAGGATTTAAAGATACTCCTATGAGATCGGGCCGTATGCCACGGCGGATTGAAAGGTATTTGTATATAATTGAGTCAGCACACGAGTCGCAGGTATGATTTGCGATCGTGAGGAGCTTTATGATAAATCGATATAAGTGTGTCAGCACTCGAATCGCAGGTATGATTCGCGATCGAGGGAAGCTTTATGGTAATTGTATATAAATGTGTCAGCACCCGAGTTGCATGTATGATTCGCGAGCGGGGGAAGCTTTACGTCTATTCAGTGTCTAGATATTTCCTTACGACTCCGGCCGGTTGTCTTATCCTTGTGTGCGCGTGACTATTTGGTACTGTTTCATGGACATTGATTTGACCGATATTTAGGGGAAAAGAAAGTGAGAATTGTTATTTACTTTTGGTGTTTACTTGGATTTCGGTGCCTTACACGTATTTGCTGTACACTGTCATACATGCCTACCGTTTCCATTATATTCTGTTATATTCTACTATTGGACCTTAGTGAGTGTCAAATCGACCTCTCGTCACTACTTCTTCGAGATTAGACGGGATACTCACTGGGTAGATATTTATTTATGTACTCATGCTGCACTTCTGTACATAAATGTACATGTTCTGAGGCTGGTGCTTCTAGTTATCAGACCAGAGCTAGATATTGACTGTAGCGGACTTGACTTCACGGTGAGCTACTTCTCCTAACAATCCTCAGCAGCACCATGGAGTTTCTTTTGCTTATGTTCCCTTCTATTTGTTTCAGACAGTGGGATTATATATTCTACCTTTTGTATATCCAGTTAGTATGCCCGTGATACTCGTGACACTAGTTCCTGGCACAAACGTAGTATTTGTGTAGATTATGTCCCACATATATGCATATTTTGGACTCACACCTCATTATGACTGTTTTGTTTAAAACTAGTTAGTTACCCCTAATCGGTTAATAATCTAAGCTTTGTAACTTAGTATATATATTGATATGTTTAAGGCAAATGAGAAGGAACCGTAGTAGTTTAAATGTTGGCTGGCCTGACCCCGCTGTTGGGTGCCATCACGACCCGAATTAGGATTTTGGGTCGTGACAGTCATGCTGGGCACTATCCTAAGAAACTATTTTAGCAATGTGAAATGTTTCCCCAGAATTAAACAAGCCCATCTCTATTTATTTAGAGGATACAGGAATCAGCAAACTATTAATAATAAATCCAGCAAGTTTGGAATGAGGAAATAAATACAGGTCATAAAAAAAGTTGGAACACACAAAAGGCTACTCATAATTGAAAAAGAGAAGGCTTGTAGTGATGATTACTAATCACTAGCAATCATGAGAGAACAAAATATTTTGTTGGTGTCTTCGGATGGTATAGGAAGTGGGTATTTGTAGTTATAGAATTGTGAAAGAAGATGACAAGTGTTCATCTACTTGTCAAAAACATTCCATGCAAAGAGACAAGTGTTATGTCTCCTCTACCACTTGTTTTTGGCTTAGCCATTTGGTCATATATCTTCATGCAAAAGGCCACATGGTAGATGTTCATAGCCACTTGTAAAATTAAAAGAACACATGGCTATTTAAATTTTTGAAAATAGTCCCACAATCCCCACATATTTTCAAAATTTATAGGAGAAGGATAAAGGAATGGAAGAACAAACTTGCTGGATTGCATGGTCCAAATGTAATATGTTTGGTGCCTTCTGGACTATGAACCAAACTTAGACCAATAAAATTTAACTCATAGAATTACTGGTGAAATGTAATATTTCTATGAACCAATAATTCTTATTGTAAGTCAGAGATTTTATTAATCACATTTCGACCCCCGGTAATTTTGTTGTTCAACGCGGTTTTGCGCCCAATAGGCCGTGCGTGTGCCTGGTTATTCATGAGAGCTCTAGAGACTAGGCCAAAATCTCATAGGAGAGTCCCACTCCGCTCTCATATAGGTGAATTCATCAAGCGTATACTGTTTTAAATACACCATCCATAAGGACTATGAACTTCATTAAGAGTTATAACTCATCCTCTCAATTAGTAGCAGTCAAGCACTCTCTTTTAGTGCTTCAGTGCCAATATCGACGTGTTATTACCCATATGAACCAACTTCATGGGATCTCCAATCACATAGGTTGGGTTACCATCTCTATTGACAACATGTCGGCCTTAACCCCATCTCTTTTGAGGTTTGAAGAATTAATTTCCTTCCCACGGGTTTAGTTAGAGGATCGGCCAAGTTAACTTCTGACTTCACATGATCAATGGAAATTATTCCATCTCTCAGCAGCTGTTTTATGAAATCATGTCTCAATTTCATGTGTCTACTTTTACAACTATAAGATTTATTCTTTGCTATAGTTATTGCCGCTTGGCAATCACAGTGTATAGACACAGGAGGCAATATGTCCTTTATTAAAGGGATATTAGCTAAGAAGTTTCTTAGTCACTCGGCCTCAGAACCAGCTAACTCCAGAGCTACAAACTCTGATTTCATTGTCGATCTAGCAATGATCGTCTGTTTAGGTGATTTTCAAGATATTTCACCACCACCAAGGGTGAATACATAACCACTAGTAGATTTTGTCTCGTCTGAATCAGAGATCCAGTTTGCATCACTATACCCTTCTAAGTATAAGGAAATCCACTATATAGGATACCATAATTCATGGTTCCTCTCGAATATTTCATTAGTCTATCTTATGCAGACCAATGCTCTCTGTTGGGATTATGAGTATATCTACTCAGTCTACACACAACATAGGATATATCATGCCTTGTAAAATTTATTAAATGCATCAGACTCCTAATAATCTGAGCGTATTTAGACTGAGCAATTGGGCCACCATTATTCTTTTTCAACTGAGAGTTAGCATCAAAAGTAATGCTCACTAGTGTGACACTATAATATTCAAACTTCTTAATAAGTATCTCAACATAATGTTCTTGTGACAACATTATGCCATATTCACTCCTTATAACTTTAACTCCCAATATCATATTTACTTCACTTAGATCTTTCATATCAAAATTAGCAGAAAGAAATGATTTAGTACTTTGCACAATTTTTAAACTTGTACCAAATATAAGCATGTCATCAACATACAAATATATTAACACATAATCATTGTCTACCACTTTAGTATAAACACATTTATCCACCTCAATTGAGGAAAAACCTCCTCTATGTAAACCTTGTTCAAATTTCTCATACCACTGCTTAGGAGCTTGTTTAAGGCCATAAAGAGATCTAATTAATTTACAAACTTTATTTTCTTGTCCATGAATGACACAGCCTTCAGGTTGATCCATATAAATTTCTTCTTCTAAATCACCATTTAAAAAAGCTGTTTTGACATCCATTTGATGGATAAAAAGCTTATGGATAGAAGCTAAGGCAATTAAAATTCGAGCTTTATATTTATCTAAATGTATCAAAATAATCTATATTTTATTTTTGAGAAAATCCTTTTTCTACTAACCGAGCTTTATATTTATCTAAAGATCCATCAGGATTAAATTTATTTTTGAAAATCCATTTACAGCCAATAGGTTTTGCACCAGGAGGTAAATCAGTTAAAAACCGTGTATTATTTTTCTTAATAGAATCAATTTAATTTTTTATTGCTTCTTTCCAATATTTAGCATCAGAAGAAGATATAGATTTAGAATAATTCGATGGTTCATTATCAACAAGAAAAGTTTGAAAATCATTCCCATAAGAAAAATATTTTCTAGGCCTTTTGCTCCTTCTCCATTCCTCATTAGAGGTAATCTCATTATTTGTTTGAACATGTGTATGAGAAATTTTATTAGACAATGGATAAATATATTCAAAGAACTCAATATTCTTTGTCTCAATTGTAGTATTGCAATCAAGCACATCACTTTTTAAAACAAGAATTCTATATGCAACACTATGTTCAGCATATCCATTAATCATGCAATCAGCAGTTTTAGAACCTATTTTTCTCTTTTTAGGTCCAGGCAAAAGAACTTTAGCAAGGCACCCCCACACTTTTATATATTTCAAGTTAGGTTTATAACCCCTCCACAATTCATACGAATTTTTGCCAGTTCTTCTATGTGGTATTTTATTTTGTAAGTGACATGCAGATAAAATAGCTTCACCCCACAAATTATCAGGAGCACTAGAACTAACTAACATAGAGTTCATCATCTCTTTCATTATTCTATTTTTCCTTTCAGCTACTCCATTTGTGATTGGACGATGATATGAAAATAGAGCTATCCGATCCATGGAGTCAAGGAATGAGGAATAAGGTGCGTACATTCTGGAATTCTTCTTGCCTGAAAGTTAGGATTACATACCTCATGCAAAGGCTAGGAAGAGCAGAATGCTACATTATTTTCTTGGGGTGGTTAGATTTGTTCCACCACCCTTGGAGCATAATCGAAAACATGAAGCAAACTTGGGGTTCAGTTCATATGCTCAAAGTGGAGGCAAAAAGTGATTTGCGTCATGCCGCGATGTTAAATCAAACGCTTGTTGGGAGGCAACCCAACTTTATTGATTTCTTTTATTTTTAATTCTTTTTCATTATTACTTTATTTTATTATTTTTGTATTGTCATTTTTATTTTCTAGGAGCATGGGAATCAAAGCCATTAGAAGAAAGCAAAAGTAAGTGTAACGACCCGGTCGGTCGTTTTGAGAGTTAGCGTCCCGATCCCCTAATAACGGCTTCTCCCATGCCTTATTATGTTAATGGAACTTTTTGGAGCGTTGAGCGGTGAAATTCGGAGTGATTTTGGTCATGTAGTCCTTTAAGGTGAATTTTAAACTTAGAAATTGGGCCGTAGCTAGAGCTGTGTGAGGACGAATTCGGAACGAATTTCCGTCAACTCTGTTAGCTCCGTTCAGTGATTTCAGGGTTAGGGGCATATTCAGAATGTGTTTTTGAGGTCGGGTGTAGATTTAGGCTTGAATTGGCGAACGTTAGAATTTCGGCGATTTCGGCCAATAGGTGAGATTTTGATATCAGACTCGGAATGGAATTCTGAAAGCGACAGCAGGTCCGGAATGTCATTTGTGACCTGTGTGCAAAATTTTAGGTCATTCAGACAGGTTTAGACGTGTTTCGGCGTCGAATGTGAATTCTTGAAAATTCTTATGTTCATAGGCTTGAATCTGTGCATATTTGATGATTTTGATGTTATGAGATGAGTTTTTACGGCTCGAACAAGTTTGAATAAGGTATTTGGGTCAGTTGGTAGGTTTGGTTGAGGTCTCGGAGGCCTCGGGGTTGTTTCGGATGCCCAACGGGTGAAATTGGAGCCTTATGTGCTGCTGAACCAGACCTGTTTCTGGTGTCTCAAACCTGCGATGGTTTTTCCGCAGGTGCGGACACACAGGCGCGGCCGGCCTGGTCGCAGGTGCAGTTGTTGAGTGGGGTGGCCAGAGGTCGCAGGTGCGACCTGGGTTCTGCAGGCGCGGGACAGTAGGTGCGACCAAACGACCGCATGTGCGGCCCCAAGTGATCTTAAGTGATTTCTGCACCTGCGATGGACTTTCCGTAGGTGCGGCACCGCAGGTGCGGTCAAAGGAACCGCAGGTGCGAGATCCCTGTGTTGTTTATTCCAAAATCCTAGGGTTTTAAATTCATAAGTCTAAAATCGTTTGAGAGCTTGGGAGTTGGAAATTTTCAGTAGGTTTTGAAGAGAAGGATCATAAGTAACGTTTTCTAATCCTACTTCATTGTTAGACCATTAACCCACATCGTTTTCCTTAATCTAATTAACAAAAATGGGTGAAAACCCATGGAAACTTGATGAAACTCCCCCATCCAAAAATCTAAGAATTTAGGGAGTTTTCGACATCGAATTTCGATGATTCTCGTTCGAATGAGTTCGTGAGTGAATGGGTGTCCGAAAAAAAAAATAACTTTATCCGATTTCGAGAGGTGGGCCCGAGGGGCGTTTTGGTCAAAATTACTAATTTCGCGTATTATCTTCGAATTAATTAGTTATTGTGATTTCTTGAAATGATATTTACCTTATGCAATCAAATTGAATAGATTTGGGCCACCCGGAGTTGGATACTCGTGGCAAGAGTGTGATTATTGGTTGATTAGCACCGTCGAGGTAAGTGGCTTGCCTAATTCTGTGTTGGGGAATTTCCCTTAGGCATTTATAACTGATTTTGATATAAATACCCCGTGTACATGAGGTGACGAGTACGTGCACGGGATATTTGCACTAATTCCATTGTTTCCCTCTATGACATACTTCATCTTCAATTCATATTATTTCCGTTATTGGTTTAAGTGAGTAGTAACTTAAGATTTTATCAAGTCAAACAATACTTGGTTTTCCACTCGTTACTATTATTTGAAACTGGTTTAAGTACTTTACTCTATATTTGCCAACTGTTTTTCCTAAACTCTTGAATTACACTATATCAGAAATACGTCTCGCATTACATATTTACATTGGGACTGCGGGCTGAGACTTGAGACTTTCCCTTGTTGCATATTTACATTGGGACTGCGGGCCGAGACCTGAGACTTTCCCTTGCATTGCATTTCATATTTACATTGGGACTGCGGGCCTAGACCTGAGACTTTCCCTTGCATCGCATTGCATATTTACATTGGGACTGCGGACCGAGAGCTGAGACTTTCCCTTGCATTGCATTGCATATTTACATTGGGACTGCGGGCCGAGACCTGAGACTTTCCCTTGCATCGCATTGCATATTTACATTGGGACTGCGGACCGAGAGCTGAGACTTTCCCTTGCATTGCATTGCATATTTACATTGGGACTGCGGGCCGAGACCTGAGACTTTCCCTTGCATCGCATTGCATATTTACATTGGGACTGCGGGCTGAGACCTGAGACTTTCCCCCGTATTGCATTGCACGACTATACACCGATTTATATGCTGTGCGGAATTGAGATTTATTACATTCGTTCTTTCCGGCTGGTTCACTTTCCTTCCCTTTAATTATTACTACTTTACTTAACTGTTAATTATATCTGTTTATTTTGCAAACTCAGTAGAGCCGCAACCTGACCTCGTCACTACTTAACTGGGGTTAGGCTTGGCACTTACTGAATACCGAATGTGGAGTACTCACGCCCTTTCCTGCGCATGTTTTCCCCAGGTGCAGATCCAGGTATCGGTACACAGTGCTTCGGCTAGGGGTACCCAGGCAACATTCTTGGAGACCGCGAGGTAATTCTGCCGTGTCCGCAGAATCCCATGTGTCCCCGTCTACTCCATCATAGACTTAGTAGATAGTCAGATATACATTTCTTATTTCCATTGTATAGAGTTTGCTTGTGTAAAGCTTGTGATTGTGATATTCCGGGTTTTGGGAAAAGTAGAAGTTATAGCAGCCGAGCGGCTAGCTCATAGTATTACCGTTTCTTTACTATTACTATATCTATTTGTTTTACTTCTGAAATTGTTAGGCTTACCTAGTCGTAGAGACTAGGTGCCGTCGCGAGACCGTTCGGAGGGTAAAACAGGTCGTGACAAGTTGGTATCAGAGCGTCTAGGTTCATAGGAGTCATAATCACAGGCTGGTTTATTAGAGTCTTGCGGATCGGTGCAGAGACGTCTGTATCTTTCTTCGAGAGGCTATGTAACTATTAAGAAAAGTCATACTTCTTGGAATTCCTTATCATGCTAGTCACTGTCATCAAAAATCTTAAACTCTATTCTATTCTTGCGTACAGATGGTTTACACTCGCATCGGATGTACTGGCGATCAGGCATCCGAGCCTCCAACCAGAGTCACCAGAGGCAGGGGCTGGGGTAGAGGACGAGCACGTGGTGTAGCCCGAGCACCGGCTAGAGCAAAGGCAGAGGATCCCCCAGCAGCCACAGTTGAGGGGCGCCGGAGGTTCCTACTATTACTCCAGCCCTCCAGGAGACTTTGGCCCAGTTCATGAGTGCTTTCAGTACTCTGTCTCAGACGGGACTACTTCCGATAGCCCCAGCTACATCCCAGGCGGGGGGAGAGACACAGACTTCCGCAGCCCGTACTCCTGAGCAGAGGGTTCACATGGGACAGGTTCCAGAGTATATCCCTATGCCTCCAGCAGCTCCAGTTCAGCATGAGGCTAGAGCAGCTGCATCTGAGTCCGAGCAACTCCTTCTTGAGAGGTACAAGAAGTACCACCCACCTGAGTTCAGCGTATTAGCTTCAGATGACGCTATGGGTTTTCTTGAGGAGTGTAATCGCATTCTCCGCACTATGGGTATCGTGGAGACGAGTGGGGTCTCATTCACTGCTTTCCAGCTGAGGGGAGCAGCTTATCAGTGGTGGTGTGCTTTTGAGTTGAGCAGTC
This sequence comes from Nicotiana undulata, assembly GCA_005239495.1. Lineage (NCBI taxonomy): Eukaryota > Viridiplantae > Streptophyta > Magnoliopsida > Solanales > Solanaceae > Nicotiana > Nicotiana undulata. The sequence goes on from ML279498.1 coordinate 154,688, forward strand.
CCGATAAGGCAACTTCACTTACTTTGGCTCAGTTCTCAGCGATATTCCTACTTGAGTTCGTCCCTCAGAGCCTCAGGGATGCTTGACGTGCAGAGTTTGCGCAGTTACGCCAGGGTACTATGACTGTGTCAGAGTACGCAGTTCGATACAGTGATTTGGCTCGCCATGCGCCAACTTTGGTTTCCACCGTCAGAGAGAGAGTTCGTCGTTTCTTTGAGGGGCTCCATCCCAGTATTCGGACTAGCATGGCCAGAGAACTAGAGACAGATATCACTTAACAGTAGGCCGTGAGCATTGCCTGGAGGATTGAGAGTATGTTAGCCCTGGACAGGGAGGATAGAGAGGCTAAGAGGTCTCGAGAGACGGGTCACTTTTCAGGAGTTTGTGCACCTGCAGCACGCTTTGGTAGGGGTTTTGTGAGTCGCCCCATTCATTCATCTCTTCCAACAGCCAGCGGTATTCCAGCTCCTTCTAAACCTCAGGAGACTTATTCTGCACCACCAGTATCTCAGGTGCCTTCAGCTTGAGGTGCTATTATCGGTCAGTCCAGCAGGCCAGTATAGAGCCAGCAGTAGCCGCCATGCCCTCAGAGGGGTTGTTTAGGGTGTGGTGACCCTCGTCATATGATCAGAGATTTCCCAGAGCTAGGAGGGGTGAACCACCTCAGTCATATCAGGTTCCACGTCTTCCACCAGGCCCCCCAGCTATTCTTCCAGCCCCAGCTGCTACCCCACCATCTCAGACAGCTCGAGGTGGAGGTTGGGGAGGTAGAGGTCACCCTAGAGGGGGAGGTCCGGCCAGATACTATGCCCTTCCAGCCCAATCCGAGGCCATTGCTTCAGATTCAGTTATTACAGGTATCGTCCCCGTCTGTCATAGGGATGCCTCGGTATTATTTTACCCAGGGTCTACATATTCATACGTGCCTTCTTACTTTGCTTCACATTTGGGGATATCTCGGGATTCTTTGAGTTCCCCCGTATATGTTTCTACTCCAGTGGGAGATTCTCTTGTTGTGGATCATGTGTATCGGTCGTGCTTGATTTCTATTAGTGGTTTTGAGACCATGGCTGATTTACTATTACTTAGCATGGTAGACTTCGATGTCATATTGGGTATGGACTGGTTATCTCCCCACTACGTTATTCTTGATTGTCACGCCAAGATCGTGACGTTGGCTATGCCAGGATTGCCGAGGTTGGAGTGGAGAAGTTCATTAGAGTATACTCCTCGTCGAGTTATTTCTTTTCTTAAAGCTCAGCGGATGGTTGCAAAGGGGTGCGATTCATATTTGGCTTATGTGAGGGATGTTAGTACTGAGACCCCTACAGTTGAGTCAGTCCCAGTTGTGAGGGGCTATCCTGACGTTTTTCCAACTGATCTTCCGGGTATGCCGCCCGAAAGAGACATTGATTTTGGCATTGATTTGTTTTCGGGCACTCAGCCCATTTCCATTCCTCCCTATCGCATGGCTTCTCCTGAGTTAAATGAATTGAAGGAGCAGTTGCAGGAGTTTCTTGACAAAGGTTTCATTAGGCCCAGTGTATCACCTTTGAGTGCTCTAGTGTTATTTGTGAAGAAAAAGGATGGTTCGATGCGTATGTGCATCGACTACCGGCAACTGAATAAGGTGACAGTGAAGAACATGTACCCATTGCCCCGCATTGATGATTTATTTGACTAGTTACAGGGTGATAGGGTGTTCTCCAAGATTGATCTTCGTTCGGGTTATCATCAGTTGAAGATTCAGGAGCCAGATAACCCGAAGAATGCATTCAGGACCAGATATGGCCACTATGAGTTACTTGTTATGTCATTTGGGCTGACCAATGCCCCAGCAGCCTTCATGCACCTGATACACAGCGTATTTTGACCGTATCTTGATACTTTCGTCATCGTATTCATTGACGACATCCTTGTATATTCTCAGTCCCGGGAGGACCATGAGCAGCACTTGAGGACCGTGCTTTAGACCTTGAGAGAGAAGAAGTTGTATGCCAAATTCTCTAAGTGTGAATTTTGGCTTGATTCTGTGGCATTCTTAGGCCATGTGGTATCTTCGAATGGGATCAAGGTAGATCCGAAGAAGATGGAGGCAGTGTAGAGTTGGCCTAGACCGTCTTCAGCTACTAAGATTCGCAGTTTTCTCGATTTGGCCGGGTATTATCGCCGTTTTGTGGAGGGATTTTCATCCATTTTAGCACCCATGACCAGACTGACCCAGAAGGGTGCGCCTTTTATATGTTCTAAGGAGTGTGAGGAGAGCTTTCAGAAGCTCAATACAACCCTGACTACAGCTCCAATGTTGGTATTACCTACAGGTTCGAGGTCCTATACATTCTATTGTGACGCTTCGAGGATTGGCCTAGGAGCGGTGTTGATGTAGGACGGTAGGGTGATTGCCTACGCGTCCAGACAGTTGAAGGTTCATGAGAGAAACTACCATGTGCATGATCTTGAGTTGGCAGCGATTGTTCACGCCCTGAAGATATGGCGTCATTATTTATATGGTGTTCCCTGTGAGGTATTCACGGATCACCGGAGTTTGCAGCACATATTCAGGCAAAATGATCTCAATTTGCGCCAGCGTAGGTGGTTGGAGTTGCTCAAGGATTATGACATCACTATATTATACCACCCGGGGAAGGCCAATGTGGTGGCCGACGCCTTGAGTCGCCGGGCGGAGAGTTTGGGTAGTTTGGCATATCTTCGTGCAGCTAAGAGGCACGTAGCCTTGGATGTTCAGTCCCTAGCCAGTCAGTTCGTGAGGCTGGATCTTTCTGAGCCTCACCGGGTATTTGCTTCCGTTGTTTCTCGATCTTCTCTTTACGACTGTATTCGGGAGTGCCAGTATGATGATTCCTACCTTCCGGCTCTTCAGGATAGAGTCCGGCAGGGTGATGCCAAGGATGTGACCGTAGGTGATGACGGCGTGATGAGGATGCAAGGCAGGATTTGTGTGCCCAACATAGATGGACTTCGGGAGTTGATTCTTGAGGAGGCCCACAACTAGCGGTATTCCATCCATCTGGGTACCGCGAAGATGTACCAGGATCTGAGATAACACTATTGGTGGCGGAGGATGAATAAGGATATATCGGAGTTTGTAGCCAAGTGTCTCAACTGTCAGCAAGTCAAATGTGAGCATCAGAGACCGAGAGGATTACTTCAGCAGATTAGGCTTCTAGAGTGGATGTGGGAGCGAATCACCATGGACTTTGTGGTTGGACTTCCTCGGACTTTGGGGAAGCATGATGCTATTTGTGTGATTGTGGACCGGCTGACCAAATCAGCCCACTTCATTCCAGTGTTGACTACATATTCTTCTAAGAGGTTGGCCCAGATCTACATTCGGGAGATAGTCCAGTTGCACGGTGTACCGGTGTCTATCATATCAGATCGAGGTCCTCAGTTCACCTCGCACTTCTGGAGAGCCTTTCATAGTGAGTTGGGTACCCAAATTGATCTCAGTACAGCATTTCACCCCCAGACGGACGGACAGTCCGAGCGCACGATTCCGATTTTTAAGGATATGCTCCGTGCCTGTGTGATGGATTTTGGAGGGTCGTGGGATCGATTCTTGCCTCTTGCAGAGTTCACCTATAACAACAGCTACCAGTCCAGCATTCAGATGGCACTGTTTGAGGCTCTGTATGGTAGGCGGTGCATGTCTCCAGTGGGATGGTTTGAGCCGGGCGAGGCTCTATTATTGGGTATAGATTTGGTCCAGGATGCCCTGCTCAAGGTGAAGGTTATTCAGGAGAGACTTCGCACCGCTAAGTCCAGGCAGAACAGCTATGCGGATCGGAGAGTTTGTGACTTGGCATTTATGGATGGTGATCAAGTTTTGCTTCGGGTATCGCCTATGAAAGGCGTCATGAGATTTGGGATGAAGGGTAAGATGAGTCCGAGGTTCGTTGGCCCTTTTGAGGTGTTGCAGCGGGTTGGGGAGGTTGCTTATGAGCTGGCCTTGCCTCCCAATCTGGCAGGAATTCATCCGGTATTCCACGTTTCTATGCTCCGGAAATATCACGGGGACCCGACCCATGTTTTGGATTTTAGCTCAGTCCAGTTGGACAAGGATCTATCATATGTTGAGGAGCCTGTGGCTATATTGGACAGGCAGGTCAGGGGGCTTAGATCGAAGAATATTGCCTAAGTTAAGGTTCAGTGGAAGGGTCATCCGGTCGAGGAGGCGACTTGCGAGACTGAGTAGGATATGCGGAGTCAGTACCCTCATCTTTTCACAGCTTCATGTATGTTTCTATACTCGTTCGAGGACGAACGATTTTCTTAATAGGGGGAGAATGTAATGACCCAGTTAGTCATTTTGAGAGTTAGCGCCCCGATACCCTAATAACTACTTCTCTCATGCCTTATTATGTTAATGGAACTTGTCGGAGCGGTGAGCGGTGAAATTCGGAGTGATTTTTGTCATATAGTCCTTTAAGGTGAATTGTAACCTTAAACATTGGGCCGTAGCTAGAGCTATGTGAGGACGGATCCGGAACGGAATTCTGTCGGCTCTTTTAGCTCCGTTGAGTGATTTCGGGGTTAGGAGCATGTTCGGAATGTGTTTTCGAGGTCAGGTGTAGATTTAAGCTTGAATTGGCGAAAATTAGAATTTCGATTTCGGCCGATAGGTGAGATTTTGATATTGGACTCGGAATGGAATTTCGAAAGCGACTGCAGGTCCGAAATGTCATTTTTGACCTGTGTGCAAAATTTGAGGTCATTCGGACGGGTTTAGACGTGTTTCGGTGTCGAATGTGAATTCTTGAAACTTCCTAAGTTCATAGGCTTGAATCTTTGCATATTTGATAATTTTGATGTTATGAGACGGGTTTTTACAGCTCGACCAAGTTTGAATAAGGTATTTGGGTCAGGTGGTAGGTTTGGTTGAGGTCCCGGGGGGCCTCGGGGTTGTTTCGGATGCCCAACAGGTGAAATTGGATCCTTATGTGCAGGTGCGGACACGCAGGCGCGGCCGGCCGGCCTAGTCGCAGGTGCAGTTGTTGAGTGGGGTGGCCAGAGGTCGCAGGTGCGACCTGGGTTCCGCAGGCGCGGGACAGCAGGTGCGACCAAACGACCGCAGGTGCGGCCCCAGGTGATCTTAAGTGATTTCCGCACCTGCGATGGACTTTCTGCAGGTGCGGTTAAAGGGACCGCAGGTGCGAGATCCCTGTGTTGTTTATTCAAAAATCCGAGGGTTTGAAATTCATAAGTCTAAAATCGTTTGAGAGCTCGGGAGTTGGCGATTTTCAGTAGGTTTTGAAGAGAAGGATCATAGGTAACGTTTTCTAATCGTAATTCATTGTTAGACCATTAACCCACATCGTTTTCCTTAATCTAATTTAAAAAAATGGGTGATAACCCATGGAAACTTGATGAAACTCCCCCAACCAAAAATCTGAGAATTTAGGGAGATTTTGACGTCGGATTTTGATGATTCTTGTTCGAGTGAGTTCGTGAATGAATGGGTGTCCGAAAAAAAAATATAACTTTATCCGATTCCGAGATGTGGGCCCGAGGGGCATTTTTGTCAAAATTTCTAATTTCGCGTATTTGCTTCGAATTAATTAGTTATTGTAATTTATTGAAATGATATTTACCTTATGCAATATAATTGAATAAATTTGGGCCACCCGGAGTTGGATACTCGTAGCAAGAGCGTGATTATTGGTTGATTAGAACCGTCGAGGTAAGTGGCTTGCCTAATTCTGTGTTGGGGAATTTCCCTTAGGCATTTATAAACTGATTTTGATATAAAAACCCTGTGTACTTGAGGTGACGAGTACGTGCATATTTTCACTAATTCCATTGTTTCCCTATATGACATACTTCATCTTCAATTCCTATTATTTCCGTTATAGATTTAACTGAGTAGTAACTTAAGATTTTATCAAGTCAAACAATTTTACATGATTTTCCACTCGTTACTATTATTTGAAACTGGTGTAAGTACTTTACTCTATATTTGCCAACTGTTTTTCCTAAACTCTTGAATTACGCTATATCAGAAATACGTCTCGCATTACATATTTACATTGGGACTGCGGGCTGAGACCTGAGACTTTCCCTTGCATTGCATTGCATATTTACATTGGGACTGCGGGCCGAGACCTGAGACTTTCCCTTGCATTGCATTGCATATTTACATTGGGACTGCGAGCCAAGACGTGAGACTTTCCCTTGCATCGCATTGCTTATTTACATTGGGACTGCGGGCCGAGACCTGAAACTTTCCCTTGCATTGCATTGCATATTTACATTGGGACGCGGGCCGAGACCTGAGACTTTCCCTTGCATCGCATTGCATATTTACATTGGGACTGCGGGCCGAGACCTGAGACTTTCCCTTGCATCGCATTGCATATTTACATTGGGACTGCGGGCTGAGACCTGAGACTTTCCCTTGTATTGCATTGCACGACTATCTGCCAAGTTATATGTTGTGCGGAATTGAGATTTATTACATTCGTTCTTTCCGGCCGGTTCACTTTCCTTCCCGTTAATTATTATTGCTTTACTTAACTGTTAATTATATCTGTTTATTTTGCAAACTCAGTAGAGCCGCAACCTGACCTCATCACTACTTGACTGGGGTTAGGCTTGGCACTTACTGAGTACCGAATGTGGAGTACTCACGCCCTTTCCTGCGCATGTTTTTCCATGTGCAGATCCAGGTACCGGTACACAGCGCTTCGGCTAGGGGTACCCAGACAGCATTCTTGGAGACCGCGAGGTAATTCTACCGCGTCTGCAGAATCCCACGTGTCCCCATCTACTCCATCATAGACTTAGTAGATAGTCAGATATACATTTCTATTTCCGTTGTATATAGCTTGCTTTTGTAAAGCTTGTGATTGTGATATTCCGGGTTTTTGGAAAAGTAGAAGTTATAGCAGCCGAGCGGCTAGCTCATAGTATTACCGTTTCTTTACTATTACTATTTCTGTTTGTCTTACTTCTAAAATTGTAAGGCTTACCTATTCGTAGAGACTAGGTGCCGTCGTGAGACCGTTCGGAGGGTAAAACGGGTCGTGACAGTAAGTGAAATGGTTAGAGCTAAGTGAGGGATACCCGCACAACGAACCAAGTCTGGGAGAAGTTTGGGTACCCCATGAGCTGCTAATGCTTCGACCTTTGGCCTACCAGAGAGTTTCTTTTACCTTCTTGTATTTATAAGTGTGCAGTAGGAACAATACACAATTTTAAGTGTGGGGTGAAGAGACTGTTTGGGTGATTTTCTATGCTATTATAGATGTGTTATTTTATTTGTGTTGAAACAAATCAAAAATCAAATAAATAAATAAATATAGGTAGAAATAATCCCTCTTTATTTTTCTTATCGCCACGGTTCTTTTCCAACGGATGACTCTTTGAACCGGGTAGTAGTTTTTTTTCCTTGTAGGTAAAATTCTCAAAAGGTTTTGGACTTTTCCCGGCGATAGACATCCTAGACAGATTTCTTAAGGGTTTAAAGTCTAAATAAAAATACAAAAAAAAAAGTTCATTGTTTTTTCTTTTTGAATTGATAATGGAATGGGAAGAATTTGAGTATCTATGTTTTTTGACATGTTTTATGTTGGGGCTTAGAGCTATAGTATTATGCTGAGTACATTCTTCTTGAGTCTTGTGATCATATGCCTTGAGAGTATATGTGACTTATTCTGACACTTGGGCCCATCTTTTGATTCCTATTATGTACATCCTATGTGATTCAATTAAATTGTGATTGTTCTAGTTGCTTCAACTTGATAGCCGAGTCTGAGCCGTCCTGAGTAAGTCATGTGCATTGTGTGAGGTGAGATTTTGGTTGTACTGTGTGAATCCCTTGCTAGTCTAGAACTTCCCCGCGTGTGACTTGAAGCGAAATGATTAAGTCTTGTGAGTTTAGGAAATGATATAGGCATTTCTTTGATTGACCCTTCAGCCTTTTGCCTACTAGTGATAAATATTATCCTTTGTCAGCCCGTTTGAGTCTCTAAATATTTTCTTTGGTACTCACATTACAAGACGAATCCCTTTTTTTTAAAATTAAATCTTGTTAAACCTTTACCTCTGAAAGCACTTAAATCTCTAGAAGTGAAGGAAAAGAGATTGGGTAGTTTTTGAATGAAACCATAGAAAGGCCAAAAGGAGCACGTGTGAATAGAGAGAGCTACTAGCTGGAAATACTAATTTATGGAGGGTGTTGAAAATATTTTGAAAAACAAAATGCAAAAAAAAACCTCCAATTTAATTTGATATGAGCTAGTTGTATTGGTAAAAATAGGGTTCACACGTGTATTAATTCAGATGACAAGGCAGTCCAGGTGGAGCAATAAAAACAGGACAACTAGTCGCGACTTTACAAAGAGGAACGAGACAAAGAGGAACGAAATAGCATACCCACGAAGAAGTTAGATACGGGAACCTCAATCTAATTGAGGAGTTGAAAAGACACGGTCATAATGAATCAAGGCAGAATAAAGGGCAGGTTCAAAGATTTACAATCAATGAGCTAAACGTTACATAATCTTCATGCAACAGTTACGATTAACCATTGTAACGTTACATTAATGTCCTTATTAGTAATTAATGCTCAATCATTAAGAAGCGTAGCCGTTATATTAAGGAATTCCCTATAAAAATGAGTAAAATATAACTTGTAAGGACACGTTAGAACCACTATTGAATTAGACTTACTTTTACGCATCTTTGTTGCTTTCTATTTACAAGTCTGATTATACTTATTAGCTTATTTTATTGGTTATCAGAAACCCGAGTACTTCTTAAAATAGCTTTGGCAGAGAATCTAATTCTCTCAAAGAAAGCTTGAGAGAGTTCCCAGCCACGACATGGAACGATGTTTATAACAGGTACATCACCAAGTTATGAATAGAGGAAGATACCATTGCACAATCAAAGCAGAGGACAGGACCTGTTCTAGACGCTCCGAACCAGAAAAGAAAATTGGTAAAAACAAGTACGAACCATATATGAGACTTTCGGGACGAGAAACTTGTTCCAAGTTTGAAAACATGCGGTCAGATTACAGACCGTCAAAAAGAGATACGAGCACATCTTCATCCAGACCCCGAAAGGATCAAGATGAACTAAATAGAGTTAATGCAAGAATTGGAGACTACTTCTAAATTAATTACAGTGTTAAGAAACATAAGTGGTATAGTTCGATGGCCCAAAGAAATGAGGTCGAATCCAAACAGAAGGAATCCAGACTTTTGGTGCGAATTCCATAACGATCATGGACACAGAACGTCAGATTGCATATTTTTTCAAGGTGAGGTAGAACAATTATTAAAACAAGGCTATCTAACAGAACTGTTTAGTGAAAAAGGTAAACAATCATATATGAAGAACAGGCAAGAGCCCCCTAAGCCACCTGTAATGACACGACCGGTCGTTTTACATTATCGGACCTTGTTCCCCTGTTTAGGTCTTCCCATAGCGGCATCTTGTGATTTGTGACTTGCGGGAATTGGTGGTTTAGGATTTGGAAGTGTTTTAAGCAATTTAGGAACACTTGGTTCCTTAAGGTTAGCTTATTTGGCCAAGTTTGACTTTGGTCAACACTTTGAGAAAATGACCTCGGAATCGAGTTTCGACAGTGTCAGTAGCTTCGTATGATGATTTCGGACTTGAGCGTATGTTCAGAATGGGTTTTTGATAACCCAGGAGCATTTCGGCGCCCGATATAGAAATAAGGATTTCCTTAAATTTGAAATTTGGTTTGGAACGTGATTTTATGATATCGAGGTCCGAATGAAATTTCGAGACCAGGAATAGTTCCGTTATGTAATTTATGATTTGTCTGCAAAATTTGAAGTCATTCCGAGTAGTATAGGCCTGTTCGGCGCATTGAAATAAATTCTTGAACCTTAAGTTCAAAGTGTTGATTCAATTTGGTTTTGGGGTCAAATTCTGAGTTTCGTTGTTGTTTTTCACGATCCGAAAGTTCGAGCAAGTCCGTAGCTTGAATACAGACTTGCCAGTGCCTTTGGGCGGGGTCTCGAGGGGCTCGGGTGTGTTTTGGACCCCCGGGAGCTATGTTCGGAAAACCATATTTTTGCTGTCTGGTTTCCTTCTTTGCGATCGCAGGAGGTGGGCCGCGTTCGCGGAAAAGGAATTGGGCTGGGCTGTTGAATGCTCTCCGCATTCGCAGGAGAGAATATGCGATCGGGGAATGTCGGGCCCCTGACCTTCGCAATCGCATCCCTGTCTCCGCGTTCGCGACGGTCTAGATCCCTGGCCTTCGCGATCGCAGCCTCGCCCCCGCGTTCGCGTAGAGGTGGGACGGGACCAGGCCTGTTTTCTCTTCGCGATTGCAGGATTCCCTCTGCGTTCACAGAGGTCTGGCCAGTTGGCCTTCGCGATCGCAGGTCCCTTTTCCGTCTTCTTCCTTGGGTTATTTGAGAGCTTTCAATAGGGCCTTCAACCTAGTACTTGAGGTAAGTAAATTCCCTATTAAACACTAGTTTCAAACATCAATTTCTAGTTAAATCCTCTACGAAATTATCAAAATCACGAAATTGGGTAGTAATTTTAGGGCTCTTGAGGATTTTGTGATTTTCCGTTTTAGGCAATGAATTCAAGTAGAAATCACATATTAATGATCCTTAGGCTATGGATGAGTGATCCCTTCGAGAATTTTCGGAATGCGAGCGTGCGGGCCCGGGGTTGAAATTTAGAAATTCTTCAAGAATGTGAATTTTGGGATAAATGAGATGACCCCTTTTCTTTGAACATGAATTGATGTAATTATAATATATTTGGCTAGTTGCGAGCCCTCGAGAGTAGAGTTCGGAGTTCCGGGCGCATCATTGATCCGAGGGGTAGATTCGATACGAGGTGAGTCTCCTTTCTAACCTTGTAAGAGGGAATTTGTCCCCATAGGTGATGTATATGCTATGTTCAATTTGTTTTGGGGCCTACGTACGCACCAAGTGATGAGAGTCCTTACGTAGTGGCTATTATTGTTATGTCCGGGTAGTTAGGCCCACATCATGCTTTATATGCTTTCCTTGAAATGCCTTATATGCTCTCCTTGAAATGCCTTATTTGTTTTCCTTGTAACGCCGTATGTACTAGGAGATCATGTTATGTACATGATTGTTTCTCTGAGGCTTTATGGAAATTGTTGAATTGAAAGGAATTGGTTATGGAAAGTAAGTTTTATATGTTATTATGTGTGCATGTGACCGCTTCGCAATTGACATTCCGCGAGCGATGTGTGATTTCCCCAACTCTCATGGGAGCGAGTCGTACGCCACGGCGGATTGAAAGGTGCACTTTTGGGACGGGCCAATCGATCCTCAGCAGTGCACAGAGATGATATAATTGAGAATGCACTTTTGGTACGGTCCATTCGATCCTCGGCAGTGCATGGACGAAGTTGTACTATGTTATGATATGGTTACATTGAAAGACACACTTATGGTTCGGGCCGTTTGATCCTCAGCAGTGGGCAGACATGACTATGGTAAGCATGCACTTTTCGATCTCCGGCAATGCATAGCTATTTTTCCTTATGACTCCGGCCGGTTGTCTTATTTTTATGTGCGCATGAGTACTTCGCATTGTTTCATGGATATTGGCTTGTGTTGGATATTTGGGGGAAAGAAAGTGGCCATCGTTTTCTTCCGGTATTTTTTTGAATTCCTGTGCTTTATACATAATTGCTACTCACTCTCTTACATGTCTACTGCTTTTATTTTTTCATTGTTATATCATACTGTTGGACCTTAGTGAGTGTCAAGTCGACCTCTCGTCACTACTTCTTCGAGGTTAGACGGGATACTCACATATTTATTTAATATGTACTCATGCTGCACTTCTGTACTTAACTGTACAGGTTCTGAGCCTGGTGCATCTAGTTATCAGACCGCATCTAGATAGTGACTGTAGCAGACTCGACTTCACGGTGAGCTGCTTCCTCTGGCGATCCCCCGCAGCACCATGGAGTTTCATTTACTTTTGTTTCCCGTATATTCATGCAGACAACGGGATTGTATATATTATTATCCTTTGTATATTCAGTTAGAATTCCCATGACACTCGTGACACTAGTTCCTGGCACACCCGTTGCGTTTATTTTGGGTTTTTGGTTGTATATTCATGTATATGTGTATCTTTTGGCCCACGCATCGTTACCGCTTTACTACTTACTATCGGGTTATCATTTTTGAATATCATGCTTAAATTTGTTTAAATTTGTAAATATTGGAATATGTAATCAATTGGAGAGGGTAACACTTAGTGTAATTTACGTTGGCTTGCCTAACCCCGTTGTTGGGCGCCATCACGGCCTGGATTAGGATTCTGGGTCGTGACACTTCCATCTCCAAAGAGAACAGTGAATGTGATACACGGAGGAGAAGAGGTGAACGGTGTAATTTTCAAAAGAACAACCAAGTTCACAATCACCCACGAGATGTGAACTCGAGAAACTTTGGAAGCAGACAACATATCATTCGACGACGCAGAAGCCAACGGATAATTGCTTCCACACAACGACACACTGTAATATCTCTACTTATACATGACACTAACGTGAAAAGAGTGTTGATTAATCCAGGTAGCTCGGTCAATATCATATTGTTGAGGGTTGTGAAAGAGATGCTAATGGAGGACCGTGCAATTCCAAAATCACGAACCTTATCTGGGTTCGATAACTCTACAGTCATAACGAAAAGAGAAATCGAGCTTAATACCTACGCAGAAGGATTTATCAAAGACACGAAACTCCAAGTCATTGATACTGATATGGATTACAACGTAATCATGGGGAGACCATGGATTCATGATATGGAAGCAGTACCATCTACTTTACATCAGGTAATTAAATTCCCTTCCAAATGGGGGATTCAACAGATTCGAGGCGATCAGCAGACCTCAAGAAACATTAATTCAGTAGTATAATCTAATAAAAAAGAGGAAGCGGAAGAATCAAAGGACGAAGAAACAACTCAAATAGACACGGAAGAAAATGACAAAGAGAAGGTGAATCAAATTACCACATAAGTTGCATCAAAACATACAGACATGGATTCCAAACCTGATGTCATTCAGGAACCAGGAGAGGTAAGTTAATTGAATATTTAAAAGTTAACGCAGATTGTTTCGCTTGGTCCCATTCAGATATAACAGGTATACCCCCAGAAGTGATGACTCATAAACTAAATGAAGATCCATCCTTCGTTCCTGTCAAGAAAAAGAAAAGAAAGCAAGGACCTTTCAAGAACCAAGTGATCGACGAAGAGGGGGACTTATTGTTTGCATGACTAAAAATGTTAGAGTCACATATCAGAGGCTAGTGACCAAGATGTTCCAGGAACATCTAGGGAAAACAATGGAGGTGTACATTGATGACATGTTGGTAAAATTAACACAAGCAGAAGATCATTTCCAGCATCTTTCAATTACTTTCGAAATCCTACGCAGGTATAACATGAAATTAAATCAAGAAAAATGTGCCTTTGGCGTCGAATCAGGTAAATTTTTGGGTTTCCTTGTATCAAAGAGAGGTATTGAAGTAAATCCTGCTCAAATTAAAGCTATTGAAGAAATACCTGATATAATTACGAGAAAAAAAGAAGTTCAAAGACTAATAGGTAGGATTTCAGCTTTAGGAAGATTCATCTCCAGGGCTTCAGAGAAGAGTTTTAAATTATTTTCTGTTCTAAAAAAAAGCAGAATTAGTTCGAATGGACTCAAGAATGCCAGCATGCTCTCAAAGATCTGAAGGCCTATCTATCAAATCCCCCACTACTGTCTAAACCAATGAAGGGGAAAAGGTTATATGTCTATTTCGCCGTTGCAGAAATTGTCGTAAGTGCAGTATTGGTAAGGAAAGAAAAAGGTAATCAATCTCCTATTTATTATGTAAGCAAATCTTTATTAGATGTTGAAACTAGATATCCTCATCTAGAAAAATTAGCTTCACCTCTAATAATGGAAACTAGAAGGCTAAGACCGTACTTTCAGTGTCACCCAATTACTGTCGTAACTTCATATCCACTGAGAAATATTTTGCATAAACAAGAGTTATCAGGGAGATCAACTAAGTGGGCAATAGAATTAAGTGAACATGACATAATGTATCAGCCTAGGACTGCAATAAAGTCTCAAATTTTAGATGATTTCGTCGCTGATTTTAACACTAGTATAATCCCTGAAGTGGAAAAAGAGTTACAAATCTTCAACGGGGCTAATCCAGGAATATGGACCCTATTTACTTACGGCTCTTCTAATGTAAAAGGAGCCGGTTTGGAAATTTTTTTAATATCACCCACGAGTGAAAAGATAAGACAGGCTATCAATATAGCAGATCGTGATTAAAAGTGACTCTCAAATAGTGGTAAACCTCGCAGCAGTTACAGACGTAACCAATAAAGACAATGTTGTTGTGATACACTTATTTCATTCAACAATCGACCAGGACAAAAATGAGGTAACATTTAATAATTTAACCTAGGATTGGAGAAACAAAATTGTAATTTTTTTGCAGAATGGCACCGTGCCTGAAGATAAAAAAGATGCTTAAGCACTTCGCCGAAAAGCTACGCGGTACTTCCTAGTTCGTGATACTCTATACCGCAAAATGTTTGAAGGTCCCCTAGCAAGGTGACTTGGACCCAATCAAACAGAGTACATTTGGCACGACCCCAAATCCTAACAGGTCATGATGGCGCCTATCGTGTAACTAGGCTAGCCAACCATCACAATACTACACATTTGTTCTATTATAATAATTCGAAAATCAATAATAATCAGCACATTTTTCTCTAAGTCTTTAAGCAATTATAATATAATTCAACAGTCTGAACTAATCCCCCAAGACTGGAGTCAACCGATCACGAGCATCTAAGAATAAAACTAACTCTGCTAATGTCATAAACAATGTCTAGGAATAAAATACTAATACTAATAAAGGAAGGGAAATGGAGAAGCTGCGGACGCTGAACAACTACCTCGAAATCCCAAAGCTGACGGTGAACGAAACTCGGATAACTATTGCTCTGAACCAGTACCTGGATCTGCACACAGGGGTGCAGGGAGTAATGATGAGTACGCCAACTAAGTAGTAATGAAAATAAATCACAGTCTGAAGTATATGAAACACACAGCACAAAACACCAATCCACAAAATAGTAAAACATCAAGTCTCAATACAGTATACAAAATTTTGAAAACCCGTTTCCATAAAATCCTTTGAAACAAGTATATTTTCCAATATTTCTCAGTAAAACTCTCAGTAATATCAGTTTGAAAAGTGAAGTGAATCATAGTCAATACTCAGTAAAATATTATCATAAAACTGCCCCTCATGCCATAATCATCACTCGTAACAATTTCCCTCAGCACCTCACTATCACTCAGTATCAGCCCCGTGGGCAACCTCACTATCACTCATGCCTCCCAATCACTCATCACTCGGCACTCGCACTCAATAGGTACCTGCGCTCACTTGGGGTGTGTACAAACTCCGGAAGGGCTCCTACATCCCAAGCGCTATAAAAAAGCCAAATCATGGCATCAATCACTCTCAGGCACTCGGCCTCTCTCATATCATAACATCCTCACAATATGTGCCCTCGGCCTCACTCAATCAGACACTCTCAGCATGCCACTCGGGCCATGAATAAAACGGGGTTCTCGACCCAAAATAGTATTTCATTTCAAGAAATAGTAATATCATCAAATAGGGGTGTCATCAATTTCACAAGAAAGACTGAGTGTAAAATCATAGTTTCAAAGTAGTGAGAATATAAGTAAAATATCCCCCAAGGGGTTAAAACAGATCGACACTAGGCCTCAAACATGGCTTACAACCCAAGTATATCAAAAGACACTAATACTATAAATCATATGCTTTAAAAGCGGTTTCGCAACTCCATATTTTCCTAAAAAGATACATTTTTTCAAACTTCCAATTCGTGCACGCCCCACACTTGTCATCCAGTGTGTGCATCAGTCCAAAAAGGATGTAAAGTCCGGGGTTTCATACCCTCAGGACAGGATTTAAAGACATTACTTACTTCAAACTAGCCCGAAATGATACTCTGCAACCCGTTTGCCTCTCGAATCAACTTCCGAGTGCTCCAAATCTTTAAGATCAAATTTTCCTCTTCAAATTATGCTAAGGGAATGAATTCCATTTGAAAAATTCCAATTTTTGCACAAAACCCAAATCCCGGACCCGCATTTCTCAACTCGACAAATTTTATATCAAAATGTTCTTCATCATCTCACGAGTCCGTACATATAAAGAACTCGAAAATCCGAGTTCGTTTGACCCCTCAAATCCTCCCTAAAAGGTCTTATATTCTCAATCCCTAATTCCATCTTTTTCTATTGATTTTCATAAATTAAACAATGATAATTTGGTCCTTAATCACATATTATCGAGTTATAGGGTCCAAAATCCTTACCTCAATGAAGAAAAATGGTTTTCTCTCTTAAAAATTGCCTCAAAAGCTCTCTTCCCGTTCACAAATTGTGGAAAAGTGGGTATTGGTCGCGGAGGGTTTATTTAAATACTGCCTAGGTATTTAATAAAATACTCAGTGTGGTCGCATGCATTCAGACGCGTTCGCATAGTGAATTCCTCACTCCCTCACGCGATCGCACCACACTGCCCGCGTTCGCACAGTGAATCACTCACCCCCACGCGCGCCTCTACCTCTGTGCGATCACACACCATTTCCTCGCGACTGCACTGCCTTCTCTCCCTCCACTCTGCGATCGCACCTCTTAACCTGGGATCGCGCAGAACAATTTCTTGGGCCTAACCAAATGACCTATGTGATCGCATACATCACCTCGCGATCGCATAGAAGAATTTCACACCTGCAACACACCAGCAAAAGAAGTATTTTTCTAAGTCCAAAAGTGCCCGTTAACCACCCGAAATCAATCCCGAGCCCCTCGGGACCCCAACCAAATTTACCAACACATCATAAATGATCATTCAAACTTAGTTGCACTCTCGGAACACCAAAAATAACATCAAAACACCAAAATCACGTCGGATTCAAGCCTAAAAACTTTGAAATTTCTAAATTCCACCAACGATGCTGAAACTATACAAAACACATCCGATTGACCTAAACTTTTGCAGACATATCCAAAATTACATTACAAAACTGTTCCAACTTCCAGATTTCCATTCCGACCCCGATAGCCTATTTTCCACTGCCGACCGGAATCACCAAAAACTAACTTTCGCCAATTCAAGCCTAATTCTGCACCGGACATCACAAAATATCCTGAACACGCTCCTAAGTCCCAAATCACCTAACGAAGCTATACGAGCCATAAAATCTGCATTCCGAGGTCGTTTACCAATAAGTCAACTCTCAGTTGATTTTTCCCACTTTAAGGTTATTTTTAGAGACTAAGTGTCTCAATTCTCACTAGAACCATTCTGATTCCGAGCCTACCAACTCTAACACATCATAAATAGCATAACCAACCTATGACAAGGAAATAACAGTAAATATAATGCAGATTCTACGTAACGACTGACCGGGTTGTTAAAATGTGATAAAAGAAATACACGTAGGACACTGTGGAAACCACGCAGGAGCAAGATCCTTAGTCAAAACCCTAATCAGAGTAGGGTACTATTGGCCTAAAATGGAATAAAACGCTGAGAATTTAGTAACTAAATGCGACAAATGAAAACGATATGCTAACAATATGCATCGACCAACAGAATTACTCCACCTAGTGGTGTCACCGTGGCCATTCATGAAATGGGGAATGGATATAGTAGGACTTCTTCCCCCAGCTAAAGGAAAGGTATGATTCTTGCTCGTATTAATAGAATATTTCTCAAAATGGGTAGAGGAAGACTCCTTTAAACATGTGTGAGAAAAAGAAGTGAAAATATTTATATGGAGACACATAATATGCCATTTTGGTATACCAAAGGAGATCGTATGTGACAATTTCCCAAAATTCATAGGCTCACAAATCCTAGAATTCTTCGAAAGCTGGTAAATCAAACGAATCCCTTCATCACCATATCACCCCGTGGCTAATGGTAAAGTCGAGTCAACGAACAAAATCATTGTCAAAAATGTAAAGAAACGGTTGGAAAAAGCAAAGGGAAATTAGCCTGACGAGCTACCGGCAGTATTATGGGCTTACAGAACTACTGCAAAAACAGTCACAGGAGAAACTCCATTCGCGTTTGTTTATGGTTTAGAAGCTTTAATACCGGTGGACATTAGCGAACCAAGCACGAGATTCACAACAACAATGGAAGAGACAAACAACAACGAGTTGAAAACGAGTCTGGATTTGCTCGAGGAAAGGAGAGAAGCTTCATTAATACGTATGGCAGGTCAAAAACAAATTATAGAGCGATATTACAATAGAAAAGCTCACCTCAGATACTTCAAAATTGGGGACTTCGTTCTTAAAAAAGTCTTCAAATCAACAAAGGAAGCGGGCGCAGGAAAGCTAAATCCAAATTGGGAAGGACCTTACAAAGTTCGTGGCATTACTGGAAAAGGCTCTTATGAGTTGGAGACTATGGATGGAAGAATTTTACCAACAAGTTGGAATGCTCCTCATTTGAATAAGTATTACTTCTAAGGAAAAGGAATACCCCCGGTCAGGTATCATTACGTTCTATTTCATTTTTGTACAGTTAAGATTATACTAACCATTTTAGATGATAGGCAAAAAGCTAACCCATCACCAGATGATGATATTAGACCTGCATAGACACGAGGAAGTAACTGAATTTCTGGTCTAGGGTTACAACTTTCTGATAGACGTTTTAAAGGGTTAAGTAGTCATCATCTAAACTATATACCTTCGAGTCCCGTATGTATTTCCATTTCAGGAAAAGGACCACAAGGAAGGAATAGTCAAGTGCTCGAGATTTCATTCTTCAAAGCTCAAACACTTGGGGGACTATACAGTATTGAAGGCAAAGAAGACTATCAAAAAAGTCAAAGCTCAAGCTTGAAGATCCATTTTTCCAACAAGTAAAGCGTTATGAGCAAAATCAAAGAGTCAAAGACAAAGACACAAAGCCTAATTCAGAAACCTTCATAAACATATTTGTAAATGTAAACGAATGTTTAGGTTAAAGTCAGAATGTTAGTCACGGGTAAAATGAATACCCTTGTATTTATTCAAAAACTAAATGAAAACAGTCACGGATAAAATAAAAAGCATTACCCTTGTAATTATTCAAAACTTGTGGTAAATGAAATCAGTTATGGATAAAAATTCATACCCTTGTATTTATTCAAAAAAAACTATTGCAAAAGAAAACAGTTACGGGTACCAAATCTGTTGTAAGAAAACAGTTACAAAAGAGTTATAGACGATACTCAAACACATGTAAAATGTTACGGAAGTTCAAAATAATACAAAGACTTTCTTCAAAATATTGTTCAATAAAACATGTGAAATTCCTATCTCTCTTTTGTACATTTTCACCATTATGAAGTTGAGACGCCTTCTTCATTAAGTGTCGATAAAAAAAAGGGCCCTCTTTCATAAAATCGTGCTTATTTCTAAAAGGCATGAAAAATCAAAGCATTTTTCAAATGAAAAGTTAAAAAATAAGGGGTAAAACAAAAACCCTAACAAAAAGCATGCGAAGTAAAACAAAAACTCGAGAAATGAAAAGTCATGTTAATATTAATATTAATATTACGGCAAAAAACTAAGTATTAACTTAGTCTTAAGCCAGATTTGTTTATACAAAGGTTGCCCCTAAGTTGTCAGTTGGGGACCTACAAGAACAAAACTTTACACCAATGGGACGGGGGGTAACCACCAATTGTTTCAAATAAAAAAAAAGACACCAAGTTCCATAAACTTTTTCACTAGACAGGGGGATTATCTTTGGTAGGAGGAACGACTTGAGATGGCGAGGCTTGTGTACCAGCTTCATCAGGGACCTAAACTTCAGGTGCTGAGAAATTCTGACTTTGCCGAGACTTTTCAATCGTCTATTTGGTTTTGGCAATTTCAGCTTCCACATCAAAATTCTCTTGGCCCATTTCCGTCAATGTGTCAAGTCGGGAATTCAAATAAGCCCAACTAACATCAACATCTGATTTGTCCTCAAGACCCTCGTATTCTTTCTCCCATTGTTCAGCTTTGACTCTTAGCTCATCTCTCTCAGCCACGGCAGCATCATGAGAAGCCTGCAAAGGTGCAAGGTATCTTTCCAGAATTTGGACCTTGTCTGAAGATTCACAGAGATCTTCTTGGGTCTGGGTAAGCGATTGCACAAGTTCACCAAAGTAAGCCTCATTTTGATCCAACAAAGACTTCGGGCTCCTTATCTCTTCAGTGGCACGAGAAAGCTGATGCGCAAAGGAAGACTCCAAGATGTTTTTATCCTCACCTGCCTGGTTTGATGATGCCTTCTCTATGGCCAGTTCCACTGCAATAACTCTGATCCGCTGCTCCAGGGTACATTTCTCCTCCTTTATTGCCTCAATAACAAGCTGCAAACTCTCGAACTGCTCCTTCCAATTGTCAGCCTCGGTATGATAGTCATTAGCTAGTTGTTGTATTTGAACTATTCTTTTCATTAACTCTGTGCCAACAAGATTTATCTACATAAAAGGATAAGTTAGATACGGTAAAGGATATGAAAAAAGAGAGGAATGGGTTAAAATCTACCTTCAGGGACGAGTGAAAAATCTCGTTCATCCAAGTTATGGAGCTATGACTCTCCCCAGCTTATACTTCTTCACCGGGCCTATCAGGGGCTTTAACCAAACATCAGCCTGGCCAGATTTTTTCAAGAGGTTGCCTCCTGCAGTAACCTTTATTAGTACTTTCTTAATCACCCCTCCACTAGAAGATCCTACTTCGACAATAGAACACACAGAAGTAGGGGCGGATGAAGGAGCCACGGGCAGAGTAGGCTGAGGAGTAGAAATAGCAATAGGAGCAAAAATAGCAATGGGAGAAGTAAATGAAATTTCTGCAGGAGCAGAGGGAGGGAAAATAGCGAGAGGTGTTTCATCAGAAATTGTACCAAAACCTTGTTGGAACAGTTGATCAATTGACTCATGAACAAGAGAGGCAGTTGCATCTTCAGGAACGAAAAGTTCTGATTCAGGCACGGGAGGATCAACAGTGGGGACATATTCATCGTCAAATATTACCCTCCTCCTTCTCGACCTATGGATCAGCGAACCTTCCTCATGTTCTTCTTCATCTTCCAAGGTCTGGGACCCACTTGTCTTCTTTTTCGATGAGGAGGAGCTAACAATGATTTCCTGCACCTTAGCCAGGGAAAGTTTTGAAGCGAACACAGGAGCAGTAGAAATCCCACGAGCAGGAAACTCTAACAAATGAAAGGGATCAGATAAGCTCAAAAAAGGAAAAGAAAGAAGTAAAAAAAACCCCACTTACCATGGGTTTTCACTTTCGAACCAAACCTCGAAGAGAGGTATTTCAAAGAACGTTCTTCTAAAGGAGCTATTAACAAAAGTTTTTCTACCCAATCATGAAAATTGGAGACATTCTCGACGGTTTCCATTGTTGCTACAAAAGAAAAAGAAACAGTCACGGTACTGATAGTTTATTAAAAATAGAAAAGGAAAGGTAGCAAAACTGTACTCACGTGCAAAGTTCCACTTCTTAGGGAAGGGGAGATTTTCTTCGCATACTAAACCTACAGTAGGGACAACAACGTACCAAACATACCACCATCTAACCATGTCATCAACCGGTATAACTAACACTCTTTTACTCCTAGCCGCGAGAGTAAAAATTCCTGGCGGAATAACATCGGGGAATAGAGGTGAATAAGATGATGAAAGGTAAAGGGGACGGAAGCCAAATTGTCCAAGTACCTAAGGCATGCAATTGCCCTCCAAACAAGAGCACCGACCTGTCCCAAGCAAATATTGAAGAATTGACAGAATTCAACGATAACAGGGTCGATGGGAGGCTTGAAACCTAATATGAAGGGATAACTGTATAGAAGAATACCCGATCCTAAAAGAAGTTATTCTTTGATTATCATTAGGAACTACAACTAGAAAATTAGGCTTCCAACAGCAGTCTCTATGTACGAGTGACACTAAACCCTCTGTTATTTGGGTAGGATAAAGGTCAGCACTATCATGTGATGACATGGAAGAAAGTTGCGTACTAATGGCCTCATTATTTTTTACAAAAGAAAACTCGACAGGGACAATCTCATCGACTCTTGGTTCGCGAAGTGGTTTATTGTGTTCCCTACTCTTTGATAAAGATCTAGAAACCCTAGCCCTTGAAGAAGATAGAGAAGTATTAGACCTAGAAGATGGCGAAGGAGTAGTAAGAGAAGAAGAAGAACCTCTAGAAGGTGTAGAACTTAAAATCTTAAGTCTACCACCCCTCCTACTCCGGGTTGGAGCATAAGAAAGAGTTAATTCATCTACAATAATGACCTTTTTGGGTTGATGGCTTGAGGAAGACATGTTTACAAGAAAGAAGAATTTACAAAACAATGAAAAGGAGTTAGAAGTTTTTCGTGAAAGAAAAGGAAATTAAAGGGTATTTATATTCATAGGCGACCGTAAAAAGAATGGAAAAAACAGTGATGTGAAAGTCATAATTGAAACTGTCACTTCGTGACTGATGCAACCGCAAAAAGCCCTAAAAGGTGCTGAATAATTGAAGAACTAATCCAAAAATGACACGTGGCATGAGCATTAAATGGAAGTGACAAGCGACATATACATTCAGAGACGGATGCTATGGTACGAGTGAAGCGGCGACAAAATATTCCTACCATAAATGAGTATCCACTAACCAAATATTTAATCGATAAATAAATGGTAAGTGGGGGGGGGGGGGCCTATCTATATTGGTAAAAATAGGCTCCACACGTGTATTAGTTCAGATGACAAGGCAATCCAAGTAGATCAATAAAAACATGACAACTGGTCGCGACTTTTCAAAGAGACACGAGACAAAGAGGAACGGAATAGCATACCCACGAAGCAGTTAGATATGGGAACCTTAATCTTATTGAGGAGTTGAAGAGACACGGTCAGAATGAACCAAGGAAGAATAAAGTGCAGATTCAAAGATTTACAATGAGCTTAACGTTACATAATCTTCACGTAACAGTTACGATTAACCGTTGTAACGTTACATTACTGCCATTATTAGTCATTAATGCTCAATCATAAAGAAGAGTAGGTGTTATATTAAGGAATTCCCTATAAAAGGGAGTAAAATATAACTTGTAAGGACACGTTCGAACCACTATTGAATTACACTTACTTTTACGCATCTTTGCTGATTTTTATTTACAAGTCTGATTATACTTATTAGCTTATTTTATTGGTTATCATAAACCCTAGTATTTCTTAAAATAGCTTTGGCAGAGAATCTAATTCTTTGGTTAAACACTAGTGCTTATGTAAGTATTCTTAAATTCAATGAGCTACGTTATTTATGGTGTCGTAGTGATATGTTGAGTGACCATGAAGAGGATGTGCTTAAAAGTTAAAATGTATTGTATTAAAGTTGCTTAGGAGGGTTAGTCACTATTATCCATATCTATCCTACCTGTCCCTTAGCCTACATTATAACCCATGGAGACCTAATTAATTCTAGAATTTTCTAGCTTAAATTAGTGGAGACTTTTATTACGGGCAAGCCTATGGTACGCGCTTTGGGGGCACATGAGTTTCTTTGCAAGAGTGAGTGAATTCTTTTATTCTGTGAGTCCGTAAATTATAATTGAATTCTTATTTGAGTGTGTGCACTGATTACTCTCTTTGTTTTGTTGGTAAGGGCACATGTTTTACAACGGAATTGTAAGGAGCTCGTAACTTTAGTTTGCACAAGAAGCGAGTCACAAAGAGGAACATAGTGGAGTCAATTTTTGAGGCTATGATGTTAGCAGAGTCATACAAATATTTTAACTAGTCTTGGCATTGGTCTAAAAATGGGAAAATGTATAAAGAGGGCATATGTTGGGTTCTAGGCGTTGATATAAACCATTGTCGTTGGTGTGATGCTTGAGTATGTTTTGAAATATATTTTTGCCTATGTGCTTAATTTTAAGTTGCTCGAGGATGAGCAAGAATTTAAGTGTTGGGTGGTGATAAATGATGAAAAGTGCATATTTTTGTGTATATTTGCATATTAATTCTTGTGTGAGTCGTGGAAGTTACATGGTTTTTAAAGTAAAATATGCTCATTATGTGTTTATTATGTGTATGAGCGAGTTTCGATGATAAATTATCAAAGTATGACAATTTGTCACAAAAAAGGAAGTGATGGAAAGACCTGGGAACTCGTCCAATCTCGTGCGTGGCACAAAAAAAGATGCGCCAAAGGAGAAAAATGAAGGCACAAAACAGCGAAGCGAAGAGAAGGCACGGATCACTTTGCGAACCGAAAAACTTCAAAAGCTAAGTCCGCGTCTATGGTGGCGCGTTGCGCAAAGGCAGATGCGCCATCCACTTCTCCTATCCGATTTTGGATTGCCTTGGATGGCCCTCCACCCTAACTAGGTCATATAAATACATCCTAAAACATATTTTTGGAGGAGGAGACACTACTTTAGGGTTACACAACATATTTGGAGGCAAGAATACACTAGGAGCAAGGAGGAAGATTCAACCACGAGTTTTTCCTTTCTTCTTCCTGTTTTCTATTGTTGGTTATGAATTTTAGTATTGTATTTTCACATACTACTATGAGTAGCTAATTTATTACTTACGGTTTTGTGGAAACATTTGGAGGATGATTTTGATCACGCCCAACTCTACTCCTAAAAAGGATAAGCGGTCGCTGCAAATATAATTCGGTCTAAAAGTTCGAAGTCGAATCCCACAGAGAACTAAGGTTTCACCATAATTGTTCAATATCGCTAAGAATACAAGCTCAAATAAATTTCTAAGGTATAAAGATTATGATTCTTATATCTAACTAATAAACTAAGAAACTAAAGTAGTAAATTAATAACTAAAGATACTAAGGGTTGGAGATTAAATTTAAGAGGTCTAGAGTTATGATTTCCCCAATTGTCGGAATCCTTCCTGCTATGTTCCCTACAATTTCGCCTATGTATTCTCTAATGATCACGAGCACTTTAGGTGTCATAATTCTCTCTCAAGCAACTACAACAATTTACTAGACATATTCTCTCGAACTACGCTAGTTGGCTTTATCTAACCGCTCGTTATGACCACGTCAAGGCTTTGTTATTTCAAAACCTACCTTTAAACCCGCTGTATTGATTTCTCACATACGTTAGGAGTGACGTTGTTCAACAACCACCTAAATATGTATCCTTTCTCAAGAAACACATAATAAATAGGCACAGTCAATCGATGGCCATTCAATCAACAACAATAAACACGTAGTTGAACAAGTAGACAAATCTAATGGCTCAATTACATAAAAACATAACAAGAATTTATCCTACAAAAGGTTCCATCAAAATCCTAGATAACAAATTAGTTATTCATAGTAGTATGTAAACCTACAATACTAAAAGTCATAACCAACAATGAAAAATAGGAAGAGGATGGAAAAACTCGTAGAATAATTCCCCGCCTTGCTCATATTATGTCTTTGCCTCCTTTGGTCGAATATGTGTCTCAAATCTGTCTAACCTCTCCAAAATACCGTTTTTCAATGTATATATACAAAGTAGGGTCGTGACCAAATAATTATACCTCTCCTACGCGAAAAAGGACAATTTTCAGGTCTGGACGCTCGCGATCACAGTCCGGGCGCGGTACTTTCCCAGTGCACTGCCTCAGTCCGCGTCCAGGTCCACGGTTTGGACCACATTTTTCACCCTGTTTAGTTTGGAATTTGTTCAAACATAAAACATGAAAATTGTATCCCTTTGAATTATCTTGCCAACCGTATATTTTATAGCCCAAATGAAGATTGGAGCAAAGAGTTATGTCTATTCTACTAGATAGTGCGCAATATGCCTACTCGAGTCTTCGTTTGTTCTTAACTATCAAATTTCACCACTGAACACGATCCCGGCTTAATTCCTTGGGCTTTCACTCAGACTTCAAAGCTCCAAATCACTTTAATTCATTCCATAACATCTATATAGCTGGGAATCACTCCTACAAGGCATAAAACACACAGCTAGTGTAAAACACTAGCGATTAAATCTCAAATTCAATTAAAGTGCAGTAAATTAAAGTGTAATAAGCGACTAAATACGCAATTATAGCCTATCATCAACACCCCAAACTTAAAGCATTGCTTGTCCTCGAGTAATCAAACTACACTTTATATAGACATGACCTTTTTAAATAATTCTCCTAACTCATCATACCAAGAATACTTAAAATTGACTAAGCACAAAAGCGTAACTGTATAACCAAAGAATTAGATTCTCTGCTAAATCTATTTTAAGAAGAACTCGGGCTTTTTATAACCAAGAAAATTAACTAATGATAATAATTAAACTTGTAATAAGAAAGCAATATGAACATGTAAAGTAAGTGTATTTCAGTAGTGGTTTGAACGTGTCCATACAAGTGAGATTTTACTCCCTTTTATAGGGAATTTCTTAATATAACGTCTACTCTTCTTAATGATTGAGAATTAATGACTAATAATATCATTAATGTAATGTTACAATAGGTAATCGTAATTTTTACGTGAAGATTATGTAACATTTAACTCATTGATTGAAGATCTTTGAATCTGCCGTTTATTCTGCCTTGGTTCATTCTGACCGTGTCTCTTCATCTCCTCAATTATACTGGGACTTCCGCATCTAATTTTCTTGTGGGTATGCTATTCCGTTCCTGTTTGTCCCGTACCTCTTTGTAAATTTCTGACTAGCTGTCATGTTTCTATTGCTCCACATAGATTGCCTTGTCATCAGAAATATCACACGTGTGAAGTCTATTTTTTACCAATACATATAGTACCCCCACTTACCATTTATTTGTCAATTAAATATTTGGTAAGTGGATACTCATTTATGGTGGGAACTATTTGTCGCCGCTTCATTCGTATCATTGCATCCGTCTCTGAATGTATACGTCGCTTGTCACTTCCATTTAATGCTCGTGCCACGTGGCATTTTCGGATTGATTCTGCTATTCATCAGCGCCTTTTAGGGATTTTTGCAGCTGCGTCAGTCACGAAGTGACAATGTTAATTATGACTTTCACATTAGTATTTTTTCCATTTTTTGACGGTTGCCTCTGAGTATAAATACCCTTTTTCCTACCTTTTCTCACGAAAAACTTCTAAATTTCCTTCATTGTTTGTAAATTCTTCTTTCTCGTAAATATGTCTTCCTCAAATCAAGAACCCAAGAAGGTTATCATTGTAGACGAACTATCTCCTTCTTCTGCTCCAATCCATAGTATGAGGGGTGGTAGGCTAAGAAGCTTGAGTTCTACACCTTCTAGGGGTTCGTCTTCTTCTCGTAACATTACTCCTCTTCCATCTTCTGGGGCTAATGTTTCTTCATATTCTTCAAGGGATAGAGCTTCTAGATCTTATTCTAAGAGTAGGGAACCTAACGAACCACTTCGTGAGCCAAAAGTCGATAAGATTGTTCCTGCTGAATTTTCTTTTGTAAAGTATAATGAAGCCATAAGTAAACAGCTTTATTCCATGACATCTCATGATCGTGCTAATCTTTACCCTACTCAAATCACCGAGGGTTTAGTTTCACTCGTGCGTAGAGATTGTTGTTGGAAATCTGACTTTCCAGTCTTAGTTCCCAATGAGAATCAGAGAATAACCTCTTACAGAACTGGGTATTGTTTTGTGTATGCTTATCCCTTTACTTTAGGATTTAAGCCTCCCATCGACCTTGTCATCATAGAATTTTGTCGATATTTTAAAGTGTGCTTGGGACAAATCGGTCCTCTTGTCTGGAGGGCAGTTGTATGCCTTAGATATTTGGCCAACTTAGCTTCAGTTCCTTTTACTTTCCATCATCTTATTCATCTCTGCTCTCTGATGTTGTTCCGCCAAGGAGTTTTTACTCTCGCTGCTAAGAGTAAAAGAGTTTTGGTTATACCTGATGATGATAAAGATAGATGATGGTATGTTCGGTATGTTGCTGTCCCTACTAAAGGTTTGGTAGGTGAAGAAAATATCCCCTTCCCTGAGAAGTGGAACTTTGCACGTGAGTATAATTTTGTTCACTTTTCTTCTTTATTTTTGAAAGATTATTGTTTTTTTCTTTTTGCAGCAATCATGGGATTCGTCGAGGAGGTCTGCAGTTTCCGTGGTTGGGTAGAAAAATTACTGTTGATCGCTCCTATGGAAGAAAGTTCTTGGAAGTATCTCTCGATGAGGTTTGGTTGGAAAGTGAAAACCCATGGTAAGCTTCTCCAATCCCTTTCATTTGTTAGGGTTTCTCGCTCGTGGGGTGACACGACCCAAAATCTATGGGTTGTGATGGCGCCGGACACCACTGTCAGGCAAGCCGACCCCTTAATCAGTTGGAACACTTTCCTGCTTAACATTTTCGAATCGAAGCCTCTTCTTGCATTTTCATTATTAAATAAATAAATTCCGTAATTTAAATATGGCAAGAAAACCAACTTAGTACAGAAAAGAAATACCAAGACATCCCCAGAACCCGGTGACACAAGTCCATGAGCAATTTCTAAGGATTTATACAATTATACAACGCTTGTCCGANTGCATAGAAAGTGTAGTATGAGTACATATACATATATGTACCCAGTGAGTATCCCGTCTAATCTCGAAGAAGTAGTGACGAGAGGTCGACTCGATACTCACTAAGGTCCAACAGTAATAAAGTAAGCAGGATGTAAGGAAAACTGTAGGCAAGTAAACAAATAATCAAGTACATCAATATCCGGCATCAAATAACAATCTCAAATCAAACAAGTTTGGTATCCGCCGTGGCATACGGCCTGCTCCCACCCTGGTAGTCTCAATCTCGCCGTGGCGTACAGCCCGATCCCATCCTGGTAGTCTTAATCTCGCTGTGGCGTACTGCCCGATCCCATCCTGGTAGTCTCATTCTTGCCGTGGCGTACGACCCGATCCCACCCTAGTAGTCTCAATCTCGTCGTGGCGTACGGCCTGATCCCACCCCGGTAGTCTCAATCTCGCTGTGGCGTACGGCCCGATCCCACCCTGGTAGTCTCAATCTCGCCGTGGCGTACGACCCGATCCCACCCTAGTAGTCTCAATCTCGTCGTGGCGTACGGCCTGATCCCACCCCGGTAGTCTCAATCTCGCTGTGGCGTACGGCCCGATCCCACCCTGGTAGTCTCAATCTCGCCGTGGCGTACAAACTGATCCCACCCTGGTAGTCTCAATCTCGCAGTGGCGTACGGCCCGATGCCACCCCGGTAGTCTCAATCTCGCCGTGGCGTACAGCTCGATCCCATAATATAATCAATCATCATTCTGCCGTGGCGTGCGGCCCGATCCCATTATATAATCAATCATCACTCTGCCGTGATTTTCTTATCACACTTAAATCAAGCCAAGTATCACAACGTTCAAACAGAACGATACCAATCACACAAGTATACAAGTCATATCTATGCTACAACAGGGGAAAACAATGAGCATGATGTGTCCTAACTACCCCGGACGAAGCAGTAATAGCCACTACGTACGGACTCTCGTCACTCGGTGCGTACATAGCCCCCAAACAAGATCACATAGCAAACAAGGTTACCTAGAAGGACAATTTCCCTCTTACGAGGTTAGAAAGGAGACTCACCTCGCTCCGAAGATTCATCACCGGCTTCCAAGCCTCTACGACGACTAAAAATGGATGCGCACGCTCCCAAACTATTCAAATAACGATAATTCAATAAAAATATACGCAATAGACCATAACCAATTCAAATTACAAATTTCATCAACCCGGCTCAATGAAATGACCAAAATGCCCTCGGGCCCACGTGCCCGGACCTCGAAATTCTTGAAGAAAATCTTTACCCGAAGCTTTACTAATTCAATTACACATTTACTCAATTATTCATGCTCAATTCGTGGCTAAAATCTAAATTTCCAAATTCTAGGTTTCTTCCAAATTTTCCCTAATTTTCATATCTAATCCATGTAATAATCTTGTATCTAACTTGAAATGAGTAGGAGTGACTTACCTTAACATAGATGACGAAAATCCTCTCTTGAAGCTCTCCAAATATCGCCCATGGCTTTTAAAAATGAGAGAAAAATGCCAAAATCCCGTTTTAATCAACACTGCCCAGTCTGACCTTCTATGCGATCGCATGAAGTCGTCTACGATGGCACAGGCCACCCAGATCACTCCTATGCGATCGCACAAGCATACCCGCGATCGCACAGGCCATTCCCAGCTCCCACCAAAATTCTTTCTCCGCGATCGCACCTTCCTCCTTGCGATCGCACTAGCCTGCCCAGCCCTTCTCCGCGATCGCACACCATCACCCGCGATCGCATAGGACAAAAACCTTGCCCCTCAATTTCCTCTCCGCGATCGCATAGATAAGGCTGTGATTGCATAACATTACCAGAACACCAGAAAACAGCAACAATTATATACTCTGAAATGCCCCGAAACACACCCGAGGCCCCCGGGACCTCGTCCAAACACCCGACTCAGTCCCCTAACATCCCACGAACTTGCTCGAGGCCCCAAATCACATCAAACAACGCCAAAATTACGAATCGCACTAAAATTCAACTTTATGAACTTTGAAATTTCTAACTTCCACATTTGATGCCGAAAGCTATCAAACCACGTCCGATTGACCTCAAATTTTGCAGGCAAGTCAGATTCGACATTACGGACCTGCTCCAACTTCCGAAATCACATTCCGACCCCGATACCAAAATTTCCATTTCCGGTCGAATTCTTCAATAACCTTCAGTTTTCTATCTTTAGCCAAATGACCTTAAATTGACTTCCGGATATCTGAATTCACTTCTGATCGCACTCCCAACTCCAGAATCACCATACGAAGCTATTCCCGGACTCGGAATCCCAAACGAACATCAGTATCATTGAGATGTACTTCAAGTCAAACTTAGGAAATTTCCTTAAAATACTGACTTTCCACAATATACGCTGAACTACTCCCGGGTTATCCAAAACCCGTTCTGGACATACGCCCAAGTCCGAAATCATCATACGAACCTGTTGGAATCTTCGGATCCTGATTTCGAGGTCGTTTACTCAAAATCCAAACCTTACTCGATTTCTTCAACTTAAGACTTGTGAAATGAGAATTTTCCTTTAAATTCAACTCCGATCTTCCTGAATTTCAATTCCAACCATATGCACAAGTCAATATACCTTAAATGAAGTTGTTCGTGACTCCCAACTGCTGAACGACGCACTGGATCTCAAAACGACCGGTCGGGCCCCAGAATTACCTGGAATCACTGTTTAGCACCTCGTGCACCTGCCCGTGCTACCACAACCCGGTTGAGCACATAAGCTTGATCAAATCTTAAGATATCCTCCTTTATTCATACAATAAGCTCCGAACTTTGTTCTAACATCTGAAATTCTCTGCCAGGCTTGTTTCTAACATTTGAACACCGAATCAACTACCACACGAGGCAACAGAACACAACTGCAGGCCCTTGTGAATCAGCACCATACATCGCCTGATCCATTATCTGACCACAATGACGCTCCCTGGATCTTAATAGCCAAAATTCTGCGACTTTGATGCTCTCAAAGCACCTTATAAGTTACATTCATACATTTTGCTATAACGCTGACGATACCACCACAGCGGAGGAAATGTGTAGAAATTCCTAACCAACTGCAGAGTTAACTAAACATTGAAATCCTTCCTCCTGACTAAGATCATCATCCCATTACAACCAATGATGGTGATTGTCCTGTAATATACTTGCATAGTCCTATCACACCGATCCCAAATTTATAATCTCGTCTCACCCAGTACGAACTGCTCAGATAACCAATCACCCCAGGCATAACCAACAGTCCCACACGATGCCACAATGCGCCAAATAGGCCACAATTCGAACACGACACATAAGGAAATGACATCAGGAAGGGACTACCCGACTCACACTATAAATATGAACTTTCCTCAGAGAAATAGGAAGTAAAACACAAGAATAATCATTATAGGAGTCTTGCTCAACATCACAGTGCTGCGACGCGCAATCCGATCCAAATAACATACCCGTGGTGACGTGCCACCCGATCCCATCATAGAATTTACATAAAGAAATATATACACAGAGCTGAATTGCTCACTAATACAATTTACTGACATCGGTAACAAGCACGCTGAGTGCATAATACCATTCTGGGGAGACTGATAGAGCCATATGAAACGAGAGAGCATACATACCGACTGTAGCAGAACTCATGGTGGTGAATTTCAAGATTGCGACATTTTTGTCTGGCATGCCTGGCAGGTCTGCAGGAAACTTCACCGGAAAATCACGGGCCACATGAACAGAATTATTAGCGGGAGTCTCACCGCTGACATCCCTCACAAAAGCCAAATACGATAAACACCCATTTTCAACCATACACTAAGGCTTCAAGTAAGAAATCACCCTGCTAGGCACATACTCAGAAGAACCTCTCCACTCAACCCTCGGAACTCTTGGCATAGCCGAGGTCACAGTCTTAGCGTGACAATCAAGAACAACATGACACGGAGATAGCCAATTCAGGCCCAATATCACGTCAAAATCAACCATGCTAAGTAAAAATAGGCCCACTCGGGTCTCCAAACCCTCAATAGATATCACACACGACCGATACATACGGTACACAACAATAGTATCACCCGTCGGAGTCGACACATGAACAGATGTAACTAAAGACACACGGGGCATATCCAAAAAATGAGCAAAATATGACGAAACATAGGAATATGTGGAACCAGGGTCAAATAAGGCCAAAGCATCTCGGTTACAGACTGAGATAATACATGTGATTACTGCATCGGAGGCCATAGCATCTGGTCTGGCTGGAAGTGCATAAATACGAGCCTAACCTCCACCTGCTCGACCTCCCCCTCTAGGGCTGCCTCTAGCTGCCTGACTCCAACCCTTAGCTTCCTGGGTGGGTGGTGAAGTAACTGGAGTTGAAGTTAAAGGCTGACTCCTAGACTAAGATGGACCTCCAAGAAGATGAGGGCACTGCCTCCTCATGTGCCTGAACTCTTCGCACTCATAACAACTCGCTGGTGCTGAAGATGGGGACTAAAGGGAACCCTAGCACCAGGATATCCACTAGAAGAACCATGCACAGAGGAACCCTAAATAGATGGTGCTCGAGATGAGCTCTAGGCTGGAAGAGTGCTGAATGAAGAACGTCCTGAATGAGAACTGCGAGGACCTTGCCTCGAGGATGAACCACTATAAGTTGAGCGAACTGGCTGAGGAGGCCTAAATGAGCGGCCTCTACCATGCTGAAATTGCCCTCTGGAAGGAGCACCACTAAAACTACCAGATCCACGAGGCCTCTTGGCCTCCCTCCCCTCTCGCTCCTGACGGCGAACTGACTCAATGTCTCGAGCAATATCAACAACCTGCTCAAAAGTAGCACCTGATACCCTCTCCCTAGTCATCAAAATACGAATCTGATAAGTGAGGCCATCCACGAACCTCCTGATCCTCTGCCTATCAGTAGGGACAAACTCGGTACCATGACGAGCTAACTCTAAAAACCGCATCTCATATTGTGTCACTGATAACTCCCCCTAACACAGCTGCTCAAACTGCCTACGCTGCTCCTCCCTATGAAACTGGGGAACATACTTCTCCAAGAAGATAGTGGAGAACTGCTGCCAAGCAAGGGGTGTTGCACCTACAGGACTACGCTTCTCATAAGACTCCCACCAAGTAAAGGCAGCCCCAAAAAATTGGAAAGTAGCAGACGAGACCCCACTGGTCTCCAGAATCCCTGCAGTATGAAGCATCCTCTGACACTTGTCCAGAAAAACCTGGGCATCCTTGCCCTCAGCACCACTGAATGTCGGAGGTTCTAGCCTACTAAATCTCTCCAGACTGCGTTGCTCGTCGTCTGGAATAGCTGGAACCATGAAATCCTGAACTGGAGCAACCGGCTGGGCTGGAACTGCCCCCGGTGTCTGAAGTCCCTAAGTAACCTGCTCAGGTGTCCGGGTAGCTAGAGTTTGAGTGCCTCCCCCCGCCTGAGAAGTAGCGGCAGTAGAAGATATAACAACTGCCTGGGCAAGGCTGGTGCATACAGTCAAAATTTGAGACATCGTCTCCTGATGACCCGGAATAACAATAGGCATTGCCGGTGCCTGAGCCTGTCTCGCTGGAGTATCTGTGGCGGGAACATGATCCTGAATGGTAGGTGGATCCACTGTTACTGCCCTAGCTGCTGCACGGGCTAGTCCCCTACCACTACCCCGGCCTCGACCGCAGCCTCGACCCCTCATTGGTCTAGCTGGCATTTGGTCTCCCTGATCGGTAGCGCGTGTCCTCACCATCTATGAGAGAATGAAACAATAGAAGTTTAGATTTTTAGAAATGACAGAGTTTAAGAAATGAGATTTTTACTAAGGCTTCTGTAGCCTCTCGAAGATAAGTACAGACGTCTCTGTACCGATCCGGAAGACTCTACTAAACATGCTCATGACCGTTGAGTCCTATGTAACCTAGGCTTTGATATCAACTTGTCATGACCCCAAGTCAATATAGGTTGTGATGGCGCCTATAGTGAAACTAGGCTAGCCAAACTACCGAGAATAACAGATAAAACCTTTCGTTTGAATCATAAGACAACATATCTCATTTAAGATTTCCGTTTAATAACATATTTAACAGCAATATACATTGTATTATAATATTCCTCTACTAATACAAGTCCAGAAAATTCGATGGAAAACTATGAACTAGGAAAATGAAGGAAGGCAAGTTGTGGACGCCGGGCAGTTACCTCTATCCTTGATCAAGCTCCAAGCAAGAGAGAAGTCAACTAGCGCTCTGACCAGGTACCTTGATCTGCACACAAGGTGCAGGGAGTAACGTGAGTACGCCAACTCAGTAAGTAACAACTGTAACTAAAGACTTGAGTGCAGTGACGAGCATTTAAAAGTGATAATTTCATAAAATTGTGTGCTAGTGAAAGCAAATAGAGTAAATCAAAAGTCTACATTTTCCAAATACTTTGCAACTCCAGTTTTCCCATTTAAACTTGCATAAAACATTAACTCAACGATTTTTAAAGAGTCTCAGTGTACAAATGAGTGAAAAACAATGATCTCACAAATAATAGCCTCTCGGGCACAGTACCACTCACAAATAAGGTCTCTCAGCCACTCGTGACTCCACTAACACGAGTCGATTCTCACACTCAGCACTCTCACTCAACAGGTACCATGACTACACATAACCGTTGCGGCGTGCAGCCCGATCCACATAACATACGTTGTGGTGTGCAGCCCAATCCAAATAATAGTCGACTGCGCTCACTTGGTGGGGGGGGGGGTATACAGACTCCGGAGGGGATCCTACAACCCAAGCGCTATATTGTTGCGGCGTGCATCCCGATCCAATATATATATCGCTGCGGTATGTAGCTCAATCCATATAATATCTATTGCGGCGTGCAACTCGCTCCATATAATATCTGTTGCGGCGTGCATCCCGATCCATAACTATCCTCACAACTCGGCTCTCGGCCTCACTCAGTCATCCTCACAAGCCACTCGGGCAACTCATCTCAACTCACGGGACTCAGCCCAAAGTACCTCTCAGTATTCTATAATAGTGTAATAACAGTGATAACAA
This sequence comes from Nicotiana undulata, assembly GCA_005239495.1. Classification (NCBI taxonomy): domain Eukaryota; kingdom Viridiplantae; phylum Streptophyta; class Magnoliopsida; order Solanales; family Solanaceae; genus Nicotiana; species Nicotiana undulata. Next base: position 190,433 of record ML279498.1, read on the forward strand.
CAACAGGTATAAAGCATGACTGAGTTCATAAATTTCTATCAAAATAGTGTGAGAATAGTGGAAAAATACCCCTAAGGGTCTAAACAGGTTGGCACAAGGCCCCAAACATGGCATACAACCCATAATAAAGTATAAATCTCTAAAATACAGGATATCATAAGGTTTCAAATCAAACACGCGACGTAAAAGTCGCTACAGGACGGACCAAGTCACAATCCCTGTCGGTGCATGCCTACTCGCCTCAGAATTCGATAAAATCACAAAACAGAAAATCCTTATTCTCCCACGAGTCTATACATACCAAGAACATCAACATCCGACCACAATTTCCCCTTCAATTCCTCAATCAAAGTCTCAAGTTTCCAAGCCCTAACCCCCAATTTAAATCACTGATTTTCCCATAGATTTCACCCCAAATAAGTTCAAAAATCACATAGAAACGAGTTTTAGGTTAAAAAATCTTACCTCCACAAAATTCTCTTGAAATTCCCCTTCAAAACCCTCTCTCAAAGCTCAATCTCGGATGAAAATATTGAAGAAATAGCTTAGATTCGTGAAGGCTGGGTATTTATACTCTCTACTCAGTGAAACAGCACCTGCGGTCCCAGATGCGCACCTGCGGAAAGTCACTTAAGTCCCATTTCTCGCACTTGCGGTGAATGACCCGCACTTGCGGCTTCGCGGGTGCGGTCCAGGTCTCGCACCTGCGACTTCCTCCAGCCTAACCAAATTTCGCACCTGCGGAAGCCTCTTCGCACCTGTAGCGTTGCACCTGCGGCTCCCCTTCCGCAGGTGCGGCCACACCAGAAACCTAGCACTAGCAGCTTCTTCAGCTGCATTTTCCAACTTTAATCCTTCCGATGACTATCCGAAATCAACCCGAGCCCCTCGGGACCCCAACCAAAAATAGAAACAAGTCATAAATGATCACCCGAACTTAGTCTAACCCTTGGAACACCCAAAATAACATCGAAACTCCAATTCAACCCGTGATTGAAGCCTAAGATTCCTAAAACTTCCGAAAATCACAAACGATGCTGAAACCAACAAAAACGTGTCCGAATGACCTGAAAATTTGCACACACGTCCCAAATGGCACTACAGAATTGTTCACACTTCCGGAATTCCATTCCGACACCGATAGCTAATTTTCACTATCTACAGGAAATCGCCAAAAACTCATTTTCGCTAATTCAAGCCTAATTCTACTTCGGGCATCCAAACCACATTCCAAACACGCTCCTAAGTCCCAAATCACCTAACGAAGCTATTCGAGCCATAAAATCTATATTCCGATGTCGTTTATGAATAAGTCAACTCTCAGTTGACCTTTTCAACTATTAAGCCAATTTAAGAGACTAAGCGTCTCAATTCTCACCATGACCACTCTAAACCCCAACCAACTGATCCAATACATAATAATTAGGTTAATTAATACATAACAAAGCTGATACAGGGGAAACATGGCTAATCTCACGAAATGATCGGCCGGGTCGTTACAGAAGCACTGAACCACACACATACGCGGTCGCGACCTAACCTCTGTGATCGCATAGAACAACACCAACGAAGCCCCAAATAAGCCTACGTGATCGCGACCTGCTCTTCGCAATTGAAAAGAACAAATCTTCTGCAGCAAAACACTAGAAAATCTGCCAACTTTTCAAGTCCAAAAATGACCCGTTGAGCATCTGAAACACACCCGAGGCCCTCAAGACCTCTACCAACCATGCCAACACCTCCCATAATATTATTTAAACTTAGTAGAACCTTCAAATCGCTCCAAACAATATCAAAATACCAAATTAACCCCGAATCCAAGCCTAAGGATTTCTAAACTTCTGAAATTTGCCAACGATGCCGAAACAACCCAACCACGTCCGAATGACCTGAAATTTTTCACACACATCACAAACGACATTAAGAACCTATTATAACTTCCGAAATTCTATTTCGACCCCGATAGCTAATATTCCTCTACCGACTGGAAATCGCCAAAAATCCAATTTTGCCAATTCAAGCCTAATCCTACCATAGACCCCCGAATAACATTGCGAACACGCTCCTAAGTCCTAAATCACCTAAAAAAGCTATTTGAACCATAAAAACTAAATCTCGAGGTCATTTACTAATAAGTTAACTTTCGGTTGACTTTTCCAACTAATTGACCAACTTAAGAGATTAAGTGTCTCATTTCTCTCCACAATCACTCCAAACCCGAGCCAACCAACCCAACACAACATAAAAGAGATGAACCACACAAAATAAAGTACAAAATAGGAGAAATGAGGCTAAAACTCTCGGAACGACCGATCGGGTCGTTACAAAATGACTATTCCTGAATTATAGTAATTAAATGGGTAGTAATTGATACTTCCACCAGTTTTTCCTTCTTCTCTCTTTTTTTTTGTGTGTGTATGTGTTCTTTCCTGAATCCAATTTTAGTTTCTTCGATATTCTCTATCTTATTTCTTCTTCAGGAATTCAACAATGTATTTCGATCATTTGGCTGCGGAGTTTTAACTTAGTAATTTCCTTTCCAGTTGCGTAGTTGTTGTTTGAATAGAAATTGCTAATCAATAAAATTTGTGTGTGTTTGGCTCTCCACCATTTACAGTTAATGGTGTACATAGGGTTTGGTTCGGGGTTGTCAATTACCAAACTAAATAAGTTATGTCGATTTTTTAAATTAATAAACCAAATCAAACAACAAAATTCAAGTTTTTGCATCTCATTTTTTCTTGGGTTTTCGATTTTCTCATTTTTTGTTTTCGGATTTTTTTCCGGTAAAATCTTCACATCACAAGAACATAAACTTATGCTCCAAATATTTCTCTGGTCCTAGTAGAATATAACTATATAAGGTGTTACCCTGGAAAACAACACAAAGTCATGACATTGTACTGACTATGTTTTCAAATATTTCTTTGGTTCGGGATTTTCAATTACCTGTCAAAATTAATTATATGGATTTTTTAAATTAATAAACCAAATCAAACCAACAAAAGTCGAGTTTTTGCATCTTGATTTTTCTCAAATTTTTCGGATTTGTTTCCGATAAAATCTTCACATCACAAAACATAAACTTATGATCCAAATATTTCTATGGTCTTAGTAGGATACAATAATATAATGTGTTGCCCTGGAAAACAACAAAGTCTTGACATTATACTGAAATATCATATAATAAAGATAACAAAATTTTATAAAATAAGTATTGCTAATATTAATATGCATAACGAAAATGAACATTATCTAAAAGTACAAAATTATTCTAAAATAAGTACGACTAATAGGTACTAAGTATTAGTTATATGACTAAATAAAAAATAACTTTTACATTTATTTCACTATTATCATTTCTAGTATTATATTGAATTTCTTTGTTAGTATTAGTATTGATTTGGGCTTTATTTGATTATTAACATTATAGGCTATATGACATATTGGACCCTTCAATAATTTGAAATCCAAGCTTGAAATATTACGTTAAAAGAGAGAACTATGAAAAAGTTCAAGAAATATTCTTTAATTACATTATAATAAATATTTTAATGTATAAAATATTTTTAGAACTTGCATGTATAATATCGGATTGATTTGATTTCAGTTTGACTTTTTTTTTCCAGTTTAAACCGAACCAAATGATCAATATTTTTATCACCAAACCAAATCAAACCAAACATAATCGTATTATTTTTTTTTCGATTTAACTTGAATTATCGATTTTGTATAATTTATCGGTTTCTTTTGTACACCCTTATTGATATCCATTAAAAAGTGTCCAAGCTTTGAATTTGGATTCAGGTGTTTGGTGAAAATTATGGCACGGGCGGGTCATAACGAGTAATTTGAAAAATGGATAAATTATCCTACCCTGACCCGTATTTGAAACGGATAAAATATGAATTTATCCGGCGGATACTATGGATATCAATATTATCCATGGCTTCTTAAATATGATCACTTATGAGAGAGTTCCTAGTCTTCCAAACTTGATGAACTCCAATTTGGGCCTTCACAAATGTAAAAGTTAAACACATTAGTTATTCATTGGTTAACCATTTTGTTAACCATTATCTAAGTGTATAATAGGAGTTTTTACCCATATTCGACCCATTTTTAAATAATTTATTATTCAACTCATTTTTTTATGAATAATATATGAGTGGATAACTGTTTTCTTCTAACCATTTTGCCATCTCTAATTTTGGGTGATTTTTTGACAAAAACTCGAAGAGGAAAAAGAAGACTATCACATATATATAAAATACATACAAACGGCAAACATTTGAAGATTGTATTTTCAAAATAGTATTAAAATTGTATCATATTTATATGATAATTATATATATCATTTTTTGTATGAAAGTTGTAAAGAAGTTTTTAATAAATTGTATATCGTATGAATAGTTATATGACTGTTGTATTTAAATTGTATAAAAGCTATAATTAAGTTCTATGCATACAAACCACGTACCAAAATACATACAAAGAAATATTGTATGCAAATTAATATGTTTAGGTTCAAATATATCTCAATTGAGTTTAGCATAATGAAATTGCTTTATAATTGATAACGAGATAAGAATGTCAATATTCTGTCGCACAGATCAGTGAATATCCACAATGCTACAATGATGAACATAAATGATTTAAACTTTCCAGCCTTTTATTAAATTAAGAATTGAAGACATGAACCAACTGATCCATGAATAAAGTGTTAATTAGCTTACTCTAATTTCTTAGAAGGGATTTACCAACACACACAAAAAAAAAAGGAATTTCTTAATTCTAAGAAGGGAACCTAAGCACTGGTCCGCTCAAGTCATTATAGGACAAGTCCTAAATCAAAAAGATTGAATACCAAAATCAATCTGAATTATTGAAGCTATGTCGGCAGAAAAAGAGCGAGAGATGACGGCATAAGGAGAGGAGAGGGGAGACGAAAGAAAAAAGAAAAATAGATAGTAACTAAATCTCTTGAAATTCTACTAATGGGGAACGTATATAAATTGTAAAGAAAATCTAGTTAGTTCTGATAAATATTAAACTTTAGTTATAGGAAATTAACAAGTTTGTATTATAAGATGTAGAGGAAAAAATTTAAGCTACTGTTATTCAAGTGACTATCAAATATCACCTTTATTGTGCTAGCTCTTAATGAAATAACCCAAGAGTCTTCTGATTACGTCTATTGTTAAGTGCTAGGAAAAAAGATAGTCTGTTCCACAAAGTATTTTGTGCGGTCCGGAAAAGGGTAGCACCTCAAGGAGGTGTGAGGTATGAGTTTATTCTAATGCAAGGATCCTGATTCTATAGCTTGAACCTCAGAAGTATAGGTCAAACAGAGACAACTTTAACATGTACATATGTATGTACGTTTTCTTTTGTCAAGAAAACTACTTGGTAAGTTTACCAAAAAAAAAATATCAAACTCTATTATTATCTCAAAATAATTATTTTAATATTATATGATTAAATAACTTATTTTTGGAGATAATTTTATATGCATTACCAATTGTGTGGGCCACATGCATTAGAAATCCCTAGAAAGAGGCGTCATACAGGTCATATCGCATATACATACATTTTATTTGGGTGCGCATCATGAAGATGTTATAAATTCATAGAAAATTAGTAAGTGTTTTGGAAATTTTCGCATCTGGTCGAACAAAAGAAAGGAAATATAATTTTGAAGGATTAATTTTAGAGCCTCCTTCACATACATTTAGCACCATGTGCAATGTCAAAAAGGTGGAATGGATGTGGATTTTCCTCATTATCTGGGACATAGAAAAGTGACTATATATATTGAGACACTATCTCTAGTTTCTGTGTATACGATTAAGATTGAGCTTGCCCTTTTAATGTGATTAATCATAATGTGGCAGGTCAAGATTCGACCCTATGTCATATCGGACCGTGATATGAAGTTAGATTGTCAAGCTCGTGATTCGGGGATAGATCGAGATAGAGATCGTCCAGGATCGAATATCAAGCGGAATAGAGATCGAGTAAGATCGAGGAAGCCCGCCGAGCCAAATAACGGAAAGCCAAGATATCCGCGATCAGGCCAGGATCACGGCGGAAATCTCGGCACGTATCAAGAAGAGGCCGGTTAATTAGCCAATCATGAGATTTCTTACTGTATTTAGAATTTTACCACAAGTACAATTCCTCTACTATATAAAGGGGGTTTAATCATTTGTAAATTCAAAGCAATATACTACTTTCTTTTTAATCTTTCAATACTCTATTGTTCTGTTCATGTTTTCTGGTAGAATATTCGTTTGGTTCGAGGGCGACCTAGCTCGAGAGCCAAGGTTGCACATCTCATTTGGTTTGCTTCAATTTTATTTACAGTCAACAATTAATATCAACTAACGTATTTTGTGCCAAGTGAAATCACATATCCTTAAAACCACATATAAATTCAATAGGGTAAACAGTTTTGCGCCCATCGTGGGGCTAAGGACAATAGTGATTAATTGGTACTAGCTTTCGTAACACACACTAGTTTATACCCGTTCTTGTGAGTATCTTTGATTCCAGGATCAGCATGTCGAAGTCTCAAGCAGCACCCACACACATAGACAATGGCCTTGGTTTTCACAATGAGAACGACAACGTAGCCTCCCCAGGGAACAAAGTAACACCAGTTGACCTCGATGGAGTCCCGATCGTAGACCCAATCGACGTTAGTTCCCATGTTGCCATTAATGCAAACATAGCCGTTGACCCCGAGAACAGCGTCCGTAGAGACGTTTGATCAACCGGTCAGAATGTACAGGGTGGCGAAGAAGGTAAGATCAACCTCTTAGTGATATGCAAAATGTTGCAGGATCAACAAACTGCAATAGTACAACTCCAAAATCAGAACCATGCACCAAGTTGGGTTGAGCCCGAGCCATTGCAGGAAGTTGTTCATAGAGCCGAATCGGTGCCAAGAAGATCAAATGCAAATGAATCAGGGGCCGATCCTGCTATCATGACGATGCTCGAAGAGTTGACAAAGCGGGTTGAATCAGGGGAGAAGAAGATTGAAGAAAATGACAAGAAGGTAGAAACAGATAACTCAGAGTTTATCAAATTCCGGGGGCACCACCGATTTTGAAGTGTTTGGATTCAAAGAAGTTCCTACAAAAGCCATTCCCCTTGAGCGCGTCTCCAAAACCCATTCCCAAGAAATTCTGCATGCCAGAAATTCCCAAGTATAGTGGAACGACCGATCCCAACGAGCATGTCACTTCTTACACATGCGCAATTAAGGGAAACGAACTGGAGGAAGATGAGATCGAGTTCGTATTATTGAAGAAATTTGGGAGAGCTTATCAAAGGGAGAGATGATATGGTACCATAATTTTCCACCAACTCCATTGATTCTTTTGCAATGCTAGGAGATTCCTTCGTTAAAGAACATGTTGGATCCATAAAGGTCGATACTAGGAAATCGGACCTCTTCAAGGTAAAATAGAAATATAATGAGATGCTCAGAGAGTTCGTGTCTCAGTTCCAGATGGAACGCATGGATATACCTCTGGTTGCCGATGATTGGGTCGTTCATGACTTCACTCAATGATTAAATGTGAGAAGTTTGGTGGCCTCAAAACAGTTAAAGCAGAACTTGATCGAATACCCAGTTGTCACCTGGGCCGAAGTGCATAATCGATATATGTCACGACCCGAATTTCCCACCGTCGGGACCGTGATGGCGCCTAACGTTGAACTCGCTAGGCAAACCAACATTACTGGTTATTTTATCTATACCTTTATTTTTAACAGTTTACCAGATATAATAATAAAATCAACAAGAAATAAAGATGCAAAATAATAGAATTTAACGGTCTAAATAAATACTAATACGAAACCCAAAGCCAAAGTACTCCCAGAACAAGTTTCACAATTTCACGGACTGTCTACGAATACTACAAATAGTGGTCCGAACAAAGAAATATACATTTGTCTCATAAGTAAATAAGAACAGAAAAGAAACAGGATAGAAGGGGACGCCAAGCCCTGCAGAACTACCTCGGGGTCTCCACTAGACTGAAGGAAGTAACCTCGATCTATGGTCTGAAGGGTCCTGTACCTGGATCTGCACAAAAAGTGCAGAGTGTAGCATCAGTACAACCGACCCCATGTACTGAGTAAGTGTCGAGCCTAACCTCGGCGAAGTAGTGACGAGGCTAGGACACAACAACCATATAAACCTGTGTAGTTTAATCATATACGAAAAACAATAATAATAACAAGAAAAAAGCAGCTAAATACAAAAAGGAAGGGGGAAACATGGTGAGGGGAAGAAATATCAAGTTATGGAAACAACGAAGTAAAGCGACAAAATAAATATCAAACTTAGAACAACGGAATAAATACACAAATACAAGTGCACGGCATCACCCTTCGTGCTTTTACTCTCATCCTCACCATAATATCGGTATAAAATTACACGACATCACCCTTCTTGCTTTTACTCTCTCATAATCATGGCACGACATCAACCTCCGTGCTTTTAATTTCATAATATGGCTCGGTATCACCCTTCGCTCCTTAACTCTCACAATATCGGCACGACATCACCCTTCGTGCATTAACAGTCACTCACAATATCATGCACGACATCACCCTTCGTGCTTTTACACTCTTCCTCAAACACATGAAATGATAGCAATCCGACAAGGAAAAATCAACAGTATAAACAATAATAAATCCATAACGTCCCGGCAAGGGAAATAACTTTAACCAATCTCACTTAGTTACTTGACTTCACGTAATAATTCTCAACTTGAACTAATACTCAACAATAGGCAATACCAAGGAAATACCATTAACATGGATAATTATCAAATTTAACCCCAGTAGTGACCTCGGATTCCACGGCCAAACTCAAGCCTCAATTACCGCTTTTCCTTTAGAATTTCCTTCAATTCAATTGTATCTAGACATAATTAACTTAACAATATCAATAAATGCTAAATAATTCAACCCCAATGCTTAAATATAGGTTTTCTATCATTCTTCCCAAAAAATCAAAAATTGACCCCGGGCCCGCTTGGTCAAAACACGAGGTTCGGACCATAACCCGATCACCCATTCACCCACGAGACAGAATATGTAATTAGTTTCGGAATACGACCCCAAATCGAGGTCTAAATTCCCAAATTTGTAAATTCTCTAATTCTCCAAAAATCCATAATTTCTACCCTTAAAGAACAAGATTTAGGCCTGGAAATCTAATCGGTGTTGAGAAAAAATGAGTTTAAGATAACAAACCTATGATTTGGTGATGAAATCCCTCTTCAAAAATCGCCCAAGGTCGGATTCTGTGGAAGGAGATATGAAAATATGGTCTTTTCCCGTTTTTGCTACTGTTTTAAAACACTAGACTAACCTTCTACACGTTCGTGTTAGGTCTGTCGCATTCGCGTAGTAGTGGCCCTATTGGCCCTATTGAATAAACCCAGGCCCCTTCCCCGTTTACTCTTCGAGTTCGCGTGGGATACCATGCGTTCGCATAGCATAAAAACACACACACTAGATACAACAATCTCACACTAGATTTTCTATGTCCGAAACACTTCGACGCCTATCTGAAACTCACCCGAGCCCTCGGGGATCCAAACCAAACATTCACACCACCCTAAAAACATCCTACGGACTTACTCGTGCGATCAAATCGCCAAAATACCATCTTAAACAACAAATTTGGCTTTAAAATAAAAGAAAATTCTCAAGAACTTTCAAAGTTTCAAATTTCACAAGTACGGGTCCGAATAACGTCATATGACCTCCATTTATTACCAAATTTTACAGGCACCACTCAAATACTATATTAAACATGCATCGGGCTCCGGAACCAAAATACGGGCCCGATACCATCAATTTTAAATATAGCCAAATTTCCAAAAACTCTTATAATTTCAATTAAGCAATTTCTTTCAAAAATTCATTTCTCGGGCTTGGGACCTCGAAATTCAATTCCGGGCATACGCCCAAGTCCCATATTTTCCTACGAACCCTATGGGACCATCAAATCATGGGTCCGGGTCCGTTTACCCAAATTGTTGACTGAAGTCAACTTAAATTCAATTTTAAAAGCAAATTTAGCATTTTTCTCAGTTTTTCATATAAAAGCTTTCTAGGTATAGGCCCAGAATGCGCATGCAAATTGAGGTGAGACAAAAGGAGGTTTCAAGGCCTTGAAACACAGTTTTGACCTTTAAAACAAGAGATGACCTTTTGGGTCATCATATTCTCCACCTCTAATACAAACGTTCGTCCTCGAACGGACATAAAAGAGTACCTGACGGGGATACCGGCTCCGCATATAGGAATCGTACTCCCAGGGAGCTGCCTCGGCAGGCTGACCTCTCCACTGAACACGAATCGAAGGATAGCTCTTCGATCTCAACTGACGAACCTACCGGTCTAGAATAGCTACCCGCTTCTCCTCATAGGTCAAATCCTTGTCCAAATGGACATTGCTGAAGTCTAACACATGGGATGGATCACCGTGATACTTCAGAAGCATAGACACATAAAACATTGGATGCACAACTGATAAACTCGGTGGCAACACAAGTCTGTAAGCCACCTCTCCCACTCTGTCAAGGATCTCAAAAGGACCGACGTACCTAGGGCTTAGTTTGCGCTTCTTCCCAAATCTCATCACACCCTTCATGGGAGACACCCGAAGCAACAACCGCTCTCCAACCATGAATGCTACATCACGAACTCTGCGGTCGGCATAACTCTTCTGCCTGGAATGAGCTATACGAAGTCTATCTTGAATAATCTTAACCTTATCCAAGGCATCCTGCACCAGGTCTGTACCCAACAACCGAGCCTCTCCCGGCTCAAACCATCCAACATGCGACCAACACCGCCTACCATATAATGCCACATAGGGAGCCATCTGAATGCTCGAATGATAGCTGTTGTTGTAGGATAACTCATCTAATGGCAAGAACTGATCCCAAGAACCTCCAAAGTCAATGACACAGGCACGAAGCATATCCTCCAAAATCTGAATAGTACGCACGGACTGTCCATCCGTCTGAGGATGAAATGTTGTGCTCAACTCGACCCGCGTGCCTAATTCACGCTGAACTGCCCTCCAAAAATGCGAGGTAAATTGCGTACCTCGATCGAAAATAATAGACACGGGCATACCATGGAGACGAACAATCTCCCTAATGTAGAAACTGTCATAGGAATGAAATGCGCTGACTTGGTCAGCCTATCCACAATAACCCATACTGCATCGAACTTCCTCTCAGCCCGTGGGAGTCCAACAACGAAATCCATGGTGATACGCTCCCACTTCCACTCAGGAATCTCAATCTGCTGCAACAATCCACCAGGTCTATGATGCTCGTACTTTACCTGCTGACAATTCAAACACCTAGCTACATACGCTACAATATCCTTCTTCATCCTCCTCCACCAATAATGTTTCCGCAAGTCCTGATACATCTTTGCGGCGCCCGAATGAATGGAGTACCGCGAACTATGGGCCTCCTCTAAAAGCAACTCATGAAGTCCATCCACACTGGGCACACAAATACGACCCTGCATCTGCAAAACTCCATCATCCCCAACTGTGACCTTCTTGGCACCACCGTGACGCACCGTGTCCCTAAGGACAAGCAGATGAGGATCATCATACTGCTGATCTCGAATACGATCAAATAATGAAGAACAAGCAACTGTATAAGTTAGAACACGACCGGGCTCAAAAACATCCTGTCTCATGAACTCATTGGCTAAAGCTTGAACATCCAAAGCAAGCGGTATATCCCCAACCGGAATAAACGCAAGGCTACCCATATTGGCTGACTTCCTACTCAAAGCATCGACCACCACATTGGCCTTCCCCGAGTGATATAAGATGTTGATGTCATAGTCTTTCAACAGCTCCAACCATCTCCTCTGCCTTAATTTAAGCTCCTTCTACTTGAACAAATATTGTAGACTTTTGTGATTCGTGAACACCTCACACGACACGCCATATAGATAATGCCTCCAAATCTTCAGCGCGTGAATAATGGCTTCTAGCTCCAAATCATGAACTAGATAATTCTTCTCGTGGATCTTTAACTGTCGCGAAGCATATGCAATAACCTTGACATCCTGCCTCAACACCGCACCAAGTCCAATACGAGATGCATCACAATACACAGTATGTAGCCCTGAACATGTGGGCAAAACCAACAGTGGCACCGTAGTCAAAGTTGTCTTGAGCTTCTGAAAGCTCACCTCACACTCATCTGACCACCTGAACTGGGCACCCTTATGTGTCAACCGGGTCATCAGGGCTGCAATAGATGAAAACCCCTTCATAAACCGACGGTAATAGCCCGCCAAACCCAAGACACTCCGGATCTCTGTGGCTGATGTGGGTCTAGGCCAATCCTTGACTACTGAAATCTTCTTAGGATCCACCTAAATACCCTCTACTGATATAACATGACCCAAGAATGCAACTGAACTCAACCAAAACTCACATTTCAAAAACTTAGCATATAACTGACTGTCCTTCAAAGTCTGGAGAACGACTCGAAGATGCTTCTCATGCTCCTCCCGGTTGCGGGAATAAATCAGAATATCATCAATGAAGACAATCACAAAGGAATCCAAATAAGGCCTGAACACTCGGTTCATCAAGTCCATGAAAGCTGATGGGGCATTTGTCAACCTGAATGACATCATTAAAAACTGATAGTGCATGTACCGAGTGCGAAAGGTTTCCTTAAGAACATCAGATGCCCTAATCCTCAACTGATGGTAGCCAGACCTAAAATAAATCTTCAAAAATACCTTGGCACCCTGAAGCTGATCAAACAAATCATCAATCCTCGGTAATGGATACTTGTTCTTGATGGTAACCTTGTTCCATTGTCGATAATCTATGCACATCCTCATCGTTCCATCCTTCTTCTTAACAAATAACACCGGTGCACCCCAAGGCGAGACACTAGGCATAATAAAGCCTTTATCAAGCAAATCCTGCAACTGTTCTTTCAATTACTTCAATTCCAGCGGGGCCATACGATACGGCGGGATAGAAATGGGCTGAGTGCTCGTAGCCAAATCAATGCAAAAGTCAATATCCCTGTCGTGTGGCATACCCGACAGGTCTGCAGAAAACACCTCTGGAAACTCACGGAAAATGGGCACAGAATCCATAGAAGGAACCTCAACACTAGAATCACGAACATAAGCTAAATATGCCAAACACCCCTTCACGGCCATATGCCGAGCCTTTATATAAGAGATAACCCTGCTGGAAGAATAACCAGGAGTCCCTCTCCACTCTAGTCGAGGCAACCCCGACAATGTTAAGGTCACGGTCTTGGCATGACAATCTAATATGGCATGATAGAGCGACAACCAACCCATCCCCAAAATGACATCAACATCTACCATATCAAGGAGTAGGAGATCTACACTAGTCTCAAGACCCCCAATAACCACTACATACGAATGGTAGACACGATTTACCATAATAGAATCACTCACCGATGTAGACACATATACAGGAGCACCCAGAGAATCACGAGGCATAATCAAAAAAGGGGCAAAATAAGATGACACATAGGAATATGTGGATCCTGGATCAAATAGAACCGAAACATCCCTGCTGCAAACTAACATCGTACTTGTGATAACTGCATCAGAGGTGTCAGCCTCAGGTCTGGTTGGAATAACATAACATTGGGGCTAAGCCCCACCAATTTGAACTACATCCCTGGGATGGCCTCCTGCTGGCTGACCTCTACCTCTAGCAGCCTGGCCTCTACCTCTAACGGCCTGACCTCCACCTCTAACACCTCAACCCCCACATCTAGCTGGCTGAGCAGGCGGTGGAATGCCCGGTGCTGGAACCATGGCACGAGAACCCTGGTGCTAAGAACTACTAGAGGCTCGAGGGCAAAATCTAGCAATGTGCCTCGAATCACCACAAGTATAACAAGTCCTCGGCTGCTGAGACTGCTCGTCCTGAAACTGACCCTGACAACCTGAGTAACAACCCTGAAAACTCTAAAGCGGCGGTGCATTGATAGGAGCTGGCAGTGCACTGTAGGGCAACTGATCAGAATACTGCATATGAGAACTACGACCATCTGGAGCACCGTGAGAAGCCTGAAGTGCTGAATGATATGGGCTAGGAGGATGGCCCCTACCAAAAGAATCCTTGCCTCAAGATGAGGCACCGCTGAACCTGTCAAAATGACGGGGCCTCTTATCAGCCCCCTGACCACTCCCCTGTAGTAGAACCATCTCAACTCGTCTAGCCACATTGGCTGCATCCTGGAAAGAAATGTCACTCCCTGTCTCTTTAGCCATCTGTAATCTAATTGGCTGAGCTAGTCCCTCAATAAATCTCCTCACCCTCTCTCTCTCGTTGAGAAGTATCATAATAGCATGACGGGCCAAGGTAATGAATTTGGTCTCATACTGATTGACGGTCATGGAACCCTGCTGGAGACGCTCAAACTACCTCCGATATTCTTCTCTCTTAGTGATAGGAAGAAACTTCTCCAAAAATAACTGAGAGAACTAGGCCAAAGTCAAAGGCGGTGATACAGATGGTCTAGCCAAACAATAATCCCTCCACTAAGTCTTGGCGGAACCTGACAGACGAAAAGTAGCAAAGTCGACCCCATTCGTCTCCACTAACTCCATGTTCCGTAGAACCTCGTGACAGCTATCCAAATAGTCCTGGGATCCTCTGAAGATGTACCGCTGTAGAAGTAGTGAAAAGCTTTGTGAACCTTTACAACCTCCACAAAGCATCAGCAGACATAGCTTCCCCATTACCGGTTTGAGCCACAACACCCGGCTGAACTACCCCAGCTGTCTGAGCTGTTGGAGCCTGAAACGGAGAAGCCATCTACTCTGGAGTGCGAGTAGCAGGAGTCTGGGCTCCTCCCTCGGCCTGAGAGACGGCTGGTGCTGCAAGAAGTAAACCTTCCTGAGCGACACTCTTCATGAGGCCAACTAGACGGACCAGAGCATACTGGAGTATTGGGGTAGTGATGAACCCCTCGGGAACCTGAGCTGGCTCTACCGGAGTTGTCAGGGCGGGAACCTCATCAGCAAACTCTACCTGAGGCTCCACCGCTGGTGTTGCTGCTCTGGGCTGAGCTCTGCCCCTGCCTCGACCTCTAGCATGGCCTCAGCCTCGTCCTCTGCCCCTCGTAGAAGCTGCCACTAGGGACTCGGGCTGCTGATCAGTGGATGAAGAAGCATGTGTTCTCGCCATCTGCGAGAGAATAGAGTAGAAATCCAATTAGCATTGAGAAATCAAATCGCACGACACATAAGAATAGATGTGAAGTCATTCCTAAACTATGCAGCCTCTGGGGGATAAGCACATGCATCTCCGTACTGATCCCTCAGACTTTACTAAGCTTGTCCGTGAATTGTCAGACCTAAACAACCTAGTGCTCTGATACCAACTTATCACGACCCGAACTTCCCACTGTCATGACCGCAATGACGCCTAACGTTGAACCCGCTAGGCAAGCCAACGTTACTGGTTATTTTATCTTATACCTTTATTTTTAACAGTTTACCAGATATAATAATAAAATCAACGGGAAATAAAGATGCGAAATAACAGAATTTAACGGTCTGAATAAATACTAATTTGAAACCCAAAGACAAAGTACTCCCAGAACAAGTGTCACAATTTCACGGACTGTCTACGAATACTACAAATAGTGCTCCGAACAAAGAAATATACATCTGTCTCAGAAGTAAATTAGAATAGAAAATAAATAGGATATAAGGGGACGCCAAGGCCTGCGGGCGGCTGCAGGACTACCTCGTGGTATCCACTGGACTGAAGGCATCAACCTCGATCTAGGGTCCAATACCGGGATCTGCACAAAAAGTGCAAAGTGTAGCATCAATACAACCGACCTCATGTACTGAGTAAGTGTCGAGCCAACCTCGGCGAAGTAGTGACTAGGCTAGGACACAACAACCATATAAACCTGTGCAGTTTAATCATATACAAATAATAATAATAAATAATAATAACAAGAAATAAGCAGCTAAATACAAAACAGAAGGGGGGAAACATGGTGAGGGGAAGAACTATCAAGTTATGGAAACAATGAAGTAAAGAGACAAAATAAATATCAAACTTAGAACAACGGAATAAATACACAAAGACAAGTGCACGACATCACCCTTCGTGCTTTTACTCTCATCCTTACCATAATATCGGTAGAAAACGACACGGCATCACCCTTCGTGATTTTACTCTCTCATAATCATGGCACGACATCACCCTTCGTGCTTTTAATTTCATAATATGGCTCGGCATCACACTCGTGCCTTAACTCTCACAATATCGGCACGACATCACCCTTCATGCATTAACACTCACTCACAATATCATGCACGACATCACCCTTCGTGCTTTTACACTCTTCCTCACCCAAACACATGGAATGATAGCAATCCGACAAGGGAAAATCAACAGTATAAACAATAATAAATCCATAGCGTCCCGACAAGGGAGTCATCAATAGAATTAATATCATCCCGGCAAGGGAAACAACTATAACCAATCTCACTTAGTTACTTGACTTCACGTATTAATTCTGAACTTTAACCAATACTCAACAATAGGCAATACCAAGGAAATACCATCAACATGGATAATTATCAAATTTAACCCAGGTAGTGCTCACATAAATCACAATATACGACTCACGGGCATTCTTGACACCAACGTATAGATACTCGTCACCACACCTATACGTTGCACATTACACTAACACGTAGCAAATAAGACACAATACATATTCCCTCACGCTAAGTTTAAGCCAAACACTTACCTCGGATTCCACGGCCAAACTCAAGCCTCAATTACCGCTTTCCCTTTAAAATTTTCCTCCAATTCGATTATATCTATACATAAATAACTTAACAATATCAATAAATGCTAAATAATTCAACCCCAATGCTTAAATATAGGTTTTCTATCATTCTTACAGAAAAATCAAAAATCGACCATGGGCTCGCTTGGTCAAAACACGAGGTTCGGACCAAAACTCGATCATCCATTCACCCACGAGCCCGAATATATAATTAGTTTCGGAATACGACCCCAAATCGAGGTCTAAATTTCCAAATTTGTAAAATCCCTAATTCTCCAAAAATCCCTAATTTCTACCCTTAAAGAACAAGATTTAGGCCTGGAAATCTAATGGGTGTCGAAGGAAAATGAAGAAAATGAGTTTAAGAACAAAAACCTATGATTTGGTGATGAAATCCCTCTTCAAAAATCGCCCAAGGTCGGATTATATGGAAGGAGATATGAAAATATGGTCTTTTCCCGTTTTTGCTACTGTTTTAAAACACTAGACTAACCTTCTACACGTTCGTGTTAGGTCTGTCGCATTCGCGTAGCAGTGGCCTTATTGCCTTCTCATTCGCGAGACATTCTACGCGTTCACGAAGGTGTACTCCCCCCTGACCTTTGCATTCGAGATCCTCAGGCTGCGTTCGCATACAGGTTTGATCCCCCATCCCCCAGTTCCCAACCTAAGCCTGTGTGTTCGCGTAGAGAACCTCCACTAGTGCTCCGCTTTCGCATCCTGGTCTATGCGTTCGCTTAGAATAAACCCAGGCCCCTTCCCCGTTTACTCTTCGAGTTCGCGTGGGATACCACACGTTCGTATAGCATAAAAACACACACACCAGATACAACAATCTCACACTAGATTTTCCAAGTCCGAAACACTCCGACGCCTATCTGAAACTCACCCGAGCCCTAGGGGCTCCAAACCAAACATGCACACCACCCTAAAAACATCCTACGGACTTACTCGTGCAATCAAATTGCCAAAATAACATCTTAAACAACGAATTTAGCTTTAAAATAAAAGAAAAATCTCAAAAACTTTCAAAGTTTCAAATTTCACAACTACGGGTCCGAATCACGTCATATGACCTCCATTTCTCACAGAATTTTACAGGCACCACTGAAATACTATATTAAACATGTTCCAGGCTCTGGAACGAAAATACGGGCCCGATACCAT
Organism: Nicotiana undulata; assembly: GCA_005239495.1. NCBI lineage: Eukaryota > Viridiplantae > Streptophyta > Magnoliopsida > Solanales > Solanaceae > Nicotiana > Nicotiana undulata. The sequence goes on from ML279498.1 coordinate 208,501, forward strand.
CATTTTAAAATATAGCCAAATTTCCAAAAACTTCTATAATTTTAGTTAAGCAATTTCTTTCAAAAATTCATTTCTCGGGCTTGGGACCTCGGAATTCAATTCCGGGCATATGCCCAAGTCCCATATTTTCTTACGGAACCTCCAGGACCTATGATTTGACGGTCCCGGAGGTTCCGTAAGAAAATATGGGGCTTGGGACCTCGGAATTCAATTCCGGGCATATGCCCAAGTCCCATATTTTCTTACGGAACCTCCGGGACCGTCAAATCATAGGTCCTGGTCCGTTTACCCAAAATATTGACTAAAGGTAAATTTAGCATTTATTTCTTAGTTTTTCATACTAAAGTTTTTCGGGTATATGCCCGGACTATACACGCAAAACGAGGTGAGACAAAAGGAGATTTTCAAGGCCTTAGAACACAATTTTGACTTTTAAAACAAGAGATGACATTTTGGGTCATCACAATATAAGTCGAAGATTAGGGTGGAAGACAACCAGTTGGGAGCTCTTTCCAGGTTTGTTTGTCCTATCAGGCCTTCCGACAGAGTTAAACGGGATATTGACAGGGAACCACGGTCAAACATGGATTGTTACCAGCCATACAATGGAGATCGGAGAAAAATAGGTCTGTACACAATACCATTCGAGGAGACAAGAATGTCGAGCCCAAAGAGGCACCACGGCTGTCATAATACAACTTCAACGTTGGTGCGTCAACTATCGTATCAGCCATCGGGTGCATCAAAGACACTAGGTGGCCCCAACCTCTGCAAACCCGTCCATCCCAGAGAAATCCTAATCAAATGTGCAAGTATAATGGAATTCATGGCCATAAAATAAAAGATTGCAGACAACTGAGGGAATAGGTAGCCCGGTTATTCAACAAGGGGTATCTTCAAGAATTCTTAAGTGATCGGGCTAAGAACCACTTCAAAAATATAGATTCGAACAGAAACAATGAGCAAGAGGAGCCACAACACGTAATCCACATGATTGTTGAAGGGGTCGATATTCCTTAGGGACCCGTATTTAAGTGCACCAAGATGTCAATCACAAAGGAAAAGCGAGCTCGGGATTATGTGCTGAAAGGGACCCTATCTTTCAATGACGAGGATGTAGAGGGGATCTTACAACCCCACAACAACGCACTGGTAATGTTTGTTCTTATGAATGAAAATCAAGTTAAACGTGTTTTGATTGATCCAGGTAGTTCGACAATTATTATTCGATCGAGGGTCGTAGAACAACTCCGCCTACAATATCAAGTTGTGTCCGCGACCCGAGTACTTAACGGCTTCATTATGATACGAGAAACCACCAAAGGCAAAATAACTTTGCAAGTGAACGTGGCTGGGATCATCCAAGAAATGAAGTTCCTTATGATCGAGGGTGACATGAGGTATAACGCCCTATTCAGAAGGCCATGGATCCATAACATGAAGGTAGTACCCTCGACCCTTCACCAGGTTCTGAAGTTCCCGACACCAAAGGGAGTCAAAACAGTCTGCGGGTCTCACACCTTCTTTTTCCCTATAGGGTGGGATAATGAAGTTTTTTCAATTTAAGTGACATAATCGATTTTTGGGATTATTGATTTAATTTTTCAGAGTCGCCACCCAGAGTTTTTATGGTGTTCCGAGACACTATTTGTTTTTAATATTCCAAATCGAGGAAATTTTGACTCCATTTAAAAAGTTTGCGAACTAGAAGACTGGATAAGGAATTCTGTTAACCCGGGAGAAGGTGTTAGGCACTCCCGAATTCTGTGGTTCTAGCACGGTCGCTTAATGATTAAACCTGGCTTAAATTGTTTAATTACTGATTTTCATACCTCAGTGCATTTTATATTTTTACCGCTTCTAATTATTCAATTATTTTTGTATTTAAAGAATTATTTTAAGACGGGTTACATATGCGTATACCCGTTTGAATTGGACGTGTCAAAAATTATGTCACGCGGACGTGTACATAATTCACGACACTTGATTCATTTAAAGAAATAGCCAAAGTTGCACAAGCACGTAATTTTTGTTTTATTGTAAAAAAAAAATCGATATCACGTCACGCGAACATGTACGCAATCACGATAATAATTTCAAAATTCGATCCTAAAGGCATCTCCACGAGTGTTCATTTTAATCTTTTATTTGTGTCACGTAAATGTTTACACAATTTTAAGAAAAAGATTTGTTATTAGAAAAAGTTATTATTTTTGTACTCAAAGTTACGCGAACGTATACTTTGATTATTAATGTGTTTAAAATTATAAGTGTAGTAACTGCCTAATTAAGGACGGGTTTAAGCATTTTGCTACATTTGCAAAGGTTATGTTACTAAGTCATATTTGTCTAAGGAATAAATATTTTTGGACTACAAGATATTTGTTCAAGGCATTCTTAAGACTAAGTTTGTTAGTCTAAAAGATGGGGATTTGGGCCTTTGCCAAATCTGGCCCAATTTTATAATTAGCAATTTCAAGCCAGCTATATGTTAACCATTGCAAAGGATAGGAAAGTAACCGGTCCAAACGAAATGTCATACAAAGTAGTCCCATTGTGCAAGAAAAAAAATCATTTCAGATTATAGTTCTTAAATAAGGAAATTGATTAACGAACTTGAACCTTTATTTTTTAGTTATCATAAGAACTGTTGTAAATATATATATGTTGAACCACATTAACTCCAGTAGGCTAAAGGAGGTCCTACTTTGATTAAAAGATGCAGCCTAAGGGAATATGGGTGTTACCTAACTCAGTTAGTGCAAGGATAACATCTCAGAATAACATATCATAGCACGATTAACGAGACTTTGAGATTCTATTAACGTCAATGTTAAATAAAATAGGGAGCCACTTGAGCTTTGTACTCAGGCTCGATGGCTAAGGGCCCAAACCTGTTAAGGCAGCCCATAGTGGGTTGTTTATTAGTCTGGCCCAATTCTTTATCCCTGATCTTAAGGGGGTCAGCATGCCTAATTTTGGGTATTTCCAAGCCCTGCTGAATATGGATTTGGCCCATATATATACGAACTGTCTGAATGTTACAAGGGTGGGGGGAGACATAATTCCAATAGACATTTGTTTTTTACAAGATACTAATAATAGGCTATTACATAATTGACCAAATCTTTATTTTACATCTATTTTAAAACATAATAAAATTTCTACCTAAGGTACAACTAACTTAACTAATCTGACTTATATTTGGTCTCATCAGATGCCTCTTTCGATCACAGGATTCATAGACTCCTTTGCTTGCATTTTTGCAGTTGGCTATATGCATCTTTTTGGACTAAATCTGATCAACTGGTGGTCAGATTTAGATCCATGATGCTAACCTAATGCACATAAAGCATACAGGAAAAGATATGAAGAGGAAACATTATGTTTTGAATAATAAGGCACACCTAATGTGATGACCCAAAAGGTCAACCTAAGTAATTCTAGATAAATATATGTTGCGAGGCCTCGAAAGCCTCCGTTAATCTCACCTCGATATGCGTGCATAGCCCGGGCGTGTTGCCGGGAAGCTTTTATGTGAAAACTTGATGAAAATGGAATTTTATGATAATTGAGTGAATAAAGTTAACTTTGGTCAACATTTTTTATAAACGGACCCGGACCCATGATGTCACAGTCCCGGAGGGTCCGTAGCAAAATATGGGACTTGGGCATATGCCCAGAATCGAATTCCGAGGTCCCAAGCCCGAGAAATAAATTTTTAAAGAATTATTTTTTGAAAACAATAAAGGATTTTGAAAATGAATTATTATGTGAAAACCGTGTTACCAGACCCGTATTATGGTTTCGGAGCCCGTTACAGGTTTTATATATGTTATGTGACTTATCTGTGAAATTTGGTTTAAAACGGATTTGAGATGACGTGTTTCGGATCAAAATCGGAAAAATTAAGCTTTATGAAGTTTTAAGAAATTTCTATGAGTTTTGAGGTTTAAATCCTTGTTTTTGAGGATACTTTTATGATCAAAATGCTTGAATAAGTCCGTAAGATGATTTGGGAGTCGTGTGTGTTTTTGGTTTTGAGACTCGAGGGCTCGGGTGAGTTTCGGGTAGCTAACGGTGTGTGAAATGCATGAAAAATCTGGTTTTCTCCTGTTTTCCGGTGTCCAGCGATCTCCTCTCTGCGATCGCGGACTCAGTCACGCGATCGCAATGTTGTATGGGCTGAGGGGGTTGAAATTGACCCTATGCGAACGCAAGGCCTCCAATGCGATCGCAGAGCTTGGGGCTAGTGCTCTACGCGATCGCGGAAGGCCTCACGCGATCGCATAGTGTAGACCTGGGTCGGGGGGCTGGGTTCTGAAATGCTCTCCGCGAACGCGGACGTGGGGTCGCGATCGCAATCCTCTGTGTCGTCAACCTTTGCGATCGCACACATTGCTTTGCGATCGCATAGGTCAATCCCCAGTACTCTCCGCGATCGCAATCATTTCCCTGCGATCGCAATGAACAATTTTGCCCAGTTATTCTTTAAGTCCAAAACAGTAGGCATTACGGGATTTTTCCCAACTTTTCACTCTTCCCTTCTTCTCCAACCACCATTGAAGTCCCCAAGCTAGATTCCCTCCATAGCCACTTGGGTAAGTGATCCTAACTTCTAATTCTTCCATTTCCTTCCATAATCACTAGAAAATATAGGCCTAAAATCATAAAATCAAGTAGAAATTAGGGGTTTTAGGTAGAGTTAGGTTTTTGGGAAAATTGGGTGATTCAACCTCAATTTGGGGTCGGATCTTGAAACAAATTATATATTTTAACTCGTGGGGTTATGGGTGATTGGGTTTTGGTCCGAACCTCGAGTTTGGACCAAGCGGGCCCGGGGTCGAATTTTGGTATTTTTGGAAGAATGCTAGAAATTGAATATCTAGGCTATGGGATTGTGTTATTGAGTTTTTATTGATATTATTGAATTAATTATGCCTAGATATCGTTGTTTCAGAGTCGGATTATAAAGGAAAGACGTTCTTAGAGGGTTGATTGCTATACTTTGGACCGAGGTAAGTGTCTTGCCTAACTTTGGTGAGGGAATATGTATTATTTGCTATGTGCTAAGTGATTTTCATGTCCATTGAATAGGTGAGGTGACGAGTACCTATGCAATGTGTGTCAAGCATGCCCCTGAGTCTATTTTGATAGAAATTTAAGTATTTCTCCCATGTTTAGCATATTATGAGATTGTCTCTACTTGGTAATTCATTCTTGTTGAAAAGTATTGGCT
>MDKH01210811.1:0-10731 GCA_005239495.1 Nicotiana undulata
TGGTTCCACGACAGGCCACAACCCGGAAACGGGTCGTGACATTGTTATTATTGATATATGCACATGCGGTGAGACACGCACACAAATAATATCCCAGGAGAGAACCCAATATATGTATATATATATACATATATATATATATATTGGGTTCTCGCTTGGGATATTATTGGTGTGCGTGTGGCGAGACACGGCGGGTATTTACTTTATATGATGCACATGCGACGACATAAGTGGGCTTTGTCGGGGATGATTTGTGATGGACTGGGGGCATTGTTATTGATGATATTTGTGTGGTGGCGTGACCCTCTTGTGTGTGTCATGCATATTGCGGGTTTTGTTGTATTGTTTCTAATGTGCTATTCGGTGTCTCTGTTGGCTTGAACTGTGATAGTACACTTGCACAAGTATACATCGTAACATTTCTCCAATATCAGTCCAGGGTATGAATCCTTATATTTATTGATCATATACATGACTTCTCGTATATCTGCCTTCTGTGCGTGGATTGGACGTGAGTTGTACCTAGGGATGAGAGGTAATGTTTCTAGTGGAACATGAATTATCCGTGCAAATATGTGGTTTTAATGGCATTGGCACGTGAGTTGTCGGTGCGGTTGCAATTTGTAATGTGGGCACGAAATGACATGTGATTGTGGTTGTGATTCGTGATTTGGGACTCGTGACTCGTGATTATAAGATATAATACCTGGAGATGATTCTTATGTAAACATTGTAAAAGAACGATTGTTTATTTGGTTGTTATTTGTTTTTCTTAATTGGTTTCACTGGAACATAAATTGTGTTCTGATTACTTTGCGGCGTTATCACTTGTTTATTCCTTGTTGTTGCTTGTTGCTTATACTTTCCAATTGCTAGTGTTATATTGTTATTCCTACCAAGTTAGCTTTATATTGATATTCGTTCCTCTGTTAGTTTATATTAATACTTGCAAAGGTTACTATGTCTAAAACCTGTCTCAACTGAACCTTGTCACTACTCCACTGAGTTTTTCTTGATACTTACTAGGTACCGCTGTGGTGTACTCATAATATGCTTTTGCGCATCTTTTTGTGCAAAAACATGTACCTCAGAGCATGTTGGTCATTAATTAGCTGATTGTGAGTTGCGACGGAAACTTCATGGTATACATGCCATTGCGTTTGGAGGCGTCGGTGTCACATTCTATAGTTTTTACTTTGTTACTATATATTTTCATTACCGGTTTTTGGATATTGTACATCTATTAATGGTTGTTGGCTATTTATAATAATTACTGGTTCATGTTTAATGGTTAATTAGTGTAAATCTGTTAATAACTCAGCATGTGTTAGGCTTAACTAATATAAAAGACTAGGCTCCATCATGATCTCCTTGGGATCGTGACATGAATCATACAAGTACGAAATAGCTAGTGCAAAAAGCATTCCAAATGGAAGATATTGTTATTCATTAACGGGAAGTCACACCACTTTTTGAATAACCTCGTACATAATATGAAAGACAAGAAAACGATAACAAAAAGGAAATTGATGTACTACCTCCACTTAGCCACACACATTGCCGAGTAAAGCGTTACGCACACATGCACAACAAACCCAGCAATCACTGCAATCAGACGAATGTGGAGTACAACTTCGAAGACATGTGTTAAGCTCCGGAAGTAATCTCCTTCCAAATCCCGAGAGATCACGTTCCATATCTCGTGTAGCTATAACTTCCGTCTTTGACAGCCACGACATATTAACTGAAATATACACCATTACAATTTGGTTAGAAATTATATTGTATTTAATACACATTTATGTCATGCTCAAAAATAAATACACATAAATGAATAAAATGAAGAGGTCCACATAATTAGCATCATGTATATCGATGGCATAAAACTACAATTTAAGAGAGATGAATACTAACTGATGGATGCCATGAAAAGAACAGTGAATACAAAACCGATTTTGGGCAATGCCATTGGAGGAATAACAATATTTTCTTTATGCAAATTTTGGAGTGAGCATCTCTTGTTCACAGAGGCCGTAATTTATACACATCCACCGTTGAAATACCTCTATTAAAGATTAAGGTTGTTGCATTGATCCTTCTGTTATTATTTTCTTAGTCTAAACTTGAAAAGCATTAAAATAGTTAGAAAAAGATACTTTTTAATTAATATAAAGATTTGATAGAATCTCAAATCTATTAATCAATGTGAACTATTATCTTTTTATTTCTTTAGTTAGATCATTATGAACTAAAGATTGCGTTATTTTTAAATTTCACTAACTACGCAATGAACAATGGATCTACATATTTAGCTATTTGAATATGCCAACTAAAAGATACTATCAAACTAATAATCCACTTATTTAAAAGGAAATTGTACTTTTTCTAATAACCACAGGGGCGGATTTATAGTCTAAAATATGGGACACGTGAATCCATAGTCTTTTTGTCAAATCAGGTATTTATACACATATTTGATCTGATATTATTTTGGGAGAATGACACAGTTACCCACAAAAACAATAATATTTATCCTTATCTACCTATTTGTTTTCTTACCCATCAAACTAATTACATCTCCTACCCATAGTATTTTTTGTGAGAAAATTTCTCTTTTTTCTCTAATTCTTTTTTATTTCTATGCTTCTTCTTTTTTTCCCTTTCTTTCTTTCGTTTCTCCTTTTCTACTTCTTGTTTTCTTCTTATTTTTTTCTTTTTTCCTTTTCTAATTTCATTTAACTTCTTTTTTGTATATTCTTTTTCTCTTCATAATCCAATTTCATTTAATATTTTCACTATTTTTTTTTTACAATAAGAAAACATAACTGATATAGTAAATTTTTGTTCACCTTTTTTTAATATAACTAGTATAATATACCTTCTTTTTTTCTCACTCTTTAAATTCAATTATTAAACTGAAATAATATCAATTGTCACTTGATCTAATTCACAGAATATCACACTGACTACTGTTGAGCATCATAAATTATATAATCAAATTCTAAGAATCAACACGTGATTGCCATGCAAAATTTGATCTCCTTCCCTACAAATATCAGTACACACTCTACCATTAACAGTAATACAACCAGTTATAGAGCAAGAAAATATAATCTACAGCAACCAAATCTCCACATATACTAGTTAGAATAAAAATGATAATAAGATATTAAAAAATACAATAAAAGTATAAGTAGCAAAAAAGACTTCTAGTACCATGTAATACCAATATGGTATATATGTATACCAACATAGCATATGATTTCTCCAGAATATTGTTACAACTATCTGCGACTATACTATTGTACCAAAACATTAAAGGACGCAATAAAAGTATGAGAAAATTACATGCTCGTATTGCAAGCTAAACATTCGTAAAATAACCTTCTCATTCTGTATACTAACAAGGGTATATAGTTGTATGGGGTCGTTCCAACAATTACCTATAACTATAAAAACTAATACATAATACACATAATTTATGTCCATCGGCACACAAGAATTCCAGCATTTCAAATCATGTTCATATAAATAATTTTCATAATAAAATTCACTTAAAATGCAGCTAAAACAACCAAAATAATGTTCAAACTACCATATGATACCAATATGTCATATAACTATACCAACATGGTATACCATTTTGTTGATTAATTTCTGGCAACTATATGACTATACTACTATTACATAACGCATATGCATAAAGAGAAAAATAAAAAAAATAGTGTATCACATATTAATATAATAAAGTATTTCTACATTACTATTATTAAATAAAAATCAAATATTGTACCAATTAAATGTAGCTAATACAACCAAAATATGATTACACTTGCATATGATACCAATGTAGTATATAACTATACTAATAGGGTATATAGTTGGAATGAATTGTATACCAAAATGGTATATTTGTATACTATTCGGGTAAATATATTTCAACCCAAATTTCTAAAATCTAAAGTTCACTACGGTCGACCTCGAAGCAGTACAAATTGATGATCGTCATGGAAAGGCGGAAAATTCCTAAGGACACGTGGTTTGAGCTGACAAGGCCTGTAGGAAACAGTACAAGTCCGTACTGAGCCTTTATACAATTGTACTAGTAGCATTTCTTTGTAATAATTAGACATGTACTATGTTGGGATTTCCCCTCCTATATAAAGGGGACCCCTGTCATTTTGTAACAAACATGAATATTTCACCACAATAGAACATTCTCTACTTTTTTTGCTCAAACGTGCTTAGCAATTACTCTATAACTTTATTGTTCTTCATTAATTGTGTTCATTCATTGTTCTTCATATATTGTTCACTATCAATCGTTAAATGTTTCCCTCGAGGTCCTATATCATTGAGCTTGAGGCCCCCAATCTTGCGACACACCGGTTTGCTTATTATTTCTTGCTTAGTTACACTTAGCATTATTCACATAACAACTAGTATTAAGATAAATCACATATTTTTTTAGAACCACAAATTAAACTAATTGTTAATACCTTTTTCAAGGTAAGCACAAGGCATCACCCTTTCATGTATTAGCAATATTAGAATCATAGTTGATTCGTTATTCAAGTTTTATAGAATTTTTATATTTTGATTTAAGTTATATACATTAGCAATAATATAAAAAATATTTTATATTATTCGTATATTATTTGTTTATTGTATAATAACAATATGATAATAAGAAAAAGAATACTCCAAGGGCTTGCTAGCGATCATGCAATACTACCTCGAGACTCCTCTGTCAGCTCCTAAACACCCTCATGAGCCCGCTACTGCCAACATTTAGATCTGCAAACAAATCTGAGAAGTATAGTATGAGTATGGGACAATGTATACTCAAAACGTATCAAGACTAACCTTGGTGAAGTAGTGACGAAGTTCAAGTCATGTGATATTTATTAATCAACTAAACATGTGAAATTCAAAATATACACAACCAAACTATGAAAGGAGATACAATATGGCCAAAGATCATATCAAGAGATATCAACTCAACACGTATATTTCTATATCGACTAGCAAGTCAAAGCATATAATAGAGACATCAAATAACAAGTTTGAATTCTATGTAGGAAGTATGTAGAACGCATGATAAAGTATAAAGAATTAACTTGAATGGTCGAAGCGTCAACCTTTATATCACCACCCAAATTCTAATTCAGGTCGCGAAGGCTCCAACAACGGGTTAGGCAAGCCGATATAACTTTCACTAAGTGATACCCTTCCCATTCGATCAAACAAGTCAATGATTACCAATTTATGACAAATAACATGATACTAGCCCTGAGTGAAGGTAAAATCATAGAATATACAAAGCCGAAATAAAATATACACATAGATATACAACCCAAAACCAAAAAATATATATATATATCGCGTGTGTGCCAGAAACTAGTGTCACGAGTGTCACGGGTAACTACTGAATATACAATGACTACCACATATACAGGGTCTCAGTCTGAATGAAATAGACAGATAACATAACAAAAGAAACTCCAGGGTGCTGCTAGGAAGTCGCCAGGAAAGTAGCTCACCGTGAAGTATGATCACGCTATCAATATTTGGCACCGGCCTGAAAATCAGATGCACCAGCCTCCGGACCTGTACAGTCAAGTACAGAAAAGGAAAGAAAGTGCAGCATGAGTACATATATATAAATATGTACCCAGTGAGTATCCCGTCTAAACTCGAAGAAGTAGTGACAAGAGGTCGACTCGATACTCACTAAGGTCCAACAGTCGTAAAGTATGCAGGATGTAAAGAAAACTATAGGCAAGTAAAACAAATAATCAAGTAAATCAATATCCGACATCAAATAACAATCTCAAATCAAACACGTTTAGTATCCGCCGTGGCGTACGACCCGCTCCCATATGGTACTCACTTACATCGCTCCGCCGTGGCGTATGACCCGGTCCCACCTTGGTAGTCTCAAAATCGCCGTGGCGTACGCCCCGATCCCACCCTGGTAGTCTCAATCTCGCCATGGAGTACGGCCCGATCCCACCCTGGTAGTCTCAATCTCGACGTGGCGTACGATCCAATCCCACCCTGGTAGTCTCAATCTCACTGTGGCGTATGCACTGATCCCACCCTGGTACTCTCAATCTCGCCGTGGCGTACGGCCCGATCCCATAATATAATCAATCATCACTCTACCGTGGCGTACGACCCGATCCCATGATGTAATCAAACCTCACTCTTAAATCAAGCCAGGTATCACAACGTTAAAAGACAACAATACCAATCACACAAGTATACAAGTCATATCTATGCTACAACAGGGAAAAAGAATGAACATGTTGTTTCCTAACTACCCGGACGAAACAGTAATAGCCACTACGTACGGACTCTCGTCACTCGGTGCATACGTAGCCCCCAAACAAGATCACATAGCAAACAAGGTTACCTAAAGGGACAATTTTCCTCTTACGAGGTTAGAAATGAGACTCACCTCGATAAAAGCACTCCTCAGACCAAGGATCAGATCAAAAGATGCGCCCAAAATTTTGAAACTACTCTTGACGGCTCATAACTAGCCAAACATAGCATAATTGAGTCAATTTAAGGTTCAAGAAGGAGAATTAACAAGAAATCCCAAAATATAGTATTCTTTAAGGTTTTTGAAATTTCGACGACGGGCCCACGCGTTCGGATTTTGAAAATTCTCGAAGGAATGAATTACCCGAAGCCTAAGGATCATAATTACCTAATTTATTTAAGAATTCATGGCTAAAAGGGATAATTCACTAATTATCAAAGCCCTAGAGATTCCTACCAAATTTCATGATTTGATATTTTAATAGGTAAACTAGTTGGATTTCCATAATTAATCCATGAACTTAGAGAGGAAATTACACTAACCTTGAGGAACTTGACCTTGGACAACTTTTCCCTAGATTTGAGGAGATTTAATGGAGGTTGGGTATTGAAAATGAAGAAGAAAACCCGTAATTGGGCATTTAAATACTGCTCAAGAAATGCTTAACTGCGATCGCGACACTAGGCATGCGATCGCGAAGGGAAACTGGACTGACCTCTGCGATCGCATCAGAGGTCCTGCGATCGCGAAGACCATCTGGTCTGACCTCTGCAATCGCGGCAGAAGTCCTGCGATCGCGATAAATAATTTCACCCGGCCCAGTTGTGACTCAATGCGATCGCGATGAAAAGGTTGCGATCGCGAAGCTTTGGGGCCCGGACCTATGCGATCGCAAAGAGAAGGCTGCGATCGCAGAGAACAATCAGCATCCCAGCAAAACCCTTCTCCGCGATCGCAACCCACCTTCTGCGATCGCAGAGAAGGAAACTAGATAGAGAAATTTTTGGTTTTCCCAACTTAGCTCCTGGGGGTCTAAAACACCCCAGAGCCCCTCGGGACCCCGTCCAAAAGCACCGGCAAGTCTGTATTCATGATACGAACTCGTTTGACCTTCCGAAATATGAAAAACAACAACGAAACTCAAAATTCAACCCCAAAACCAAATAAATCAAACGTAAGAACTTTGAAATTCTAGAATTCATTACATTGCGCCGAAGGGGTCTATACTACTCGGAATGACCCCAAATTTTGCAGACAAGTCATAAATGACTATACGGAACTATTGCCAGTCCCGGACATTTTAGAAGAAATTTCATAAGTCTGGATTGAAGTACATTTCAGTGATATTGTCACAACCCGAATTTTCCACCGTCGGGACCGTGATGGAGCCTAATGTTTATTCCCGCTAGGCAAGACGACGTGAATGTTTAATTTGCTTTATTCCTTTATTACTACTCAATAACAGGTGAAATATAACACTAGCATAAATAAAGATACAAATGAGGCAAGATATATTAACTCAATTTAAATGCCTTTATGAAATTTCACAAAAACCAAATCCAAGAATGTTGGAATCAAAACTCACGGACTATCTAAGAATAACACATGTAAAGGTTTGAATGAAATAAGTACATCTATTTCTGAAATAATTAGAACAGAATACAAAAGAAGTAGAAGGGGGCGCCAAGGCCTGCAGACGCCAACATGACTACCTCGGTGTCTCCACGTGGACTGAAGGCAGCCTCCTCGCTCTAATGTCCGTAGGGTCTTGTACCGGGATCTGCACAACAAAGATGTGCAAAGTGAAGCATCATTACAACCGACCCCATGTATTGAGTAAGTGTCGATCCTAACATCGGCGAAGTAGTGACGAAGCTAGGACACGACAAAACAAGGTAACCTGTGCAATTTAACAATATACGGAGAAAGTAATAACAACAAGAAATACACAACTAAGTACAAAGAAAAAGGGAATATGTTGGGGGAAAAGATATCAAGTAATGGAAATAACGAATTAAGGCAAGAATTCAAATATAAACTTAAACAACAGTAAATAACAACATAGAAACTAACAGTGCACGACATCACCCTTCGTGCTTTTACTCTTATCCTCACCAAATTGTAAATGCAAATTCACGGCATCACCCTTCGCGCTTTTACTCTCTCCCTCACAATAAATTAATAGAAACGACATGGCATCACCCTTCATGCTTTTAATACCATAATATGGCATGGCATCACCTTGCATGCGTTTACACTCTCATCCTCACAATAATCAATACACAACATCACCATTTGTGCTTTACACTCTTCCTCACCCAAACAATATCAAGAATAGAAGTCCGGCAAGGAAAATCAACAATATAAACAACAATAATAAATCATAATATCCCGGCAAGGGAACAACAGTAGAATTATCATTATCCCGGCAAGGGACACAGCTATAACCAATCTCACCTAAATACATATCTTCACATAGAATATTCTCAACTGAAACCAATCCTCAACACTAACTAGTACCAAGAATCTCCACCAACATGAATAACCACAAAGTGAAACTCAATAAATAATGAAGTAATAATCAATGAAAAACCACATAATTCACAATATCCGACTATAGGTACTCGTCACCTCACCTATATATTGATTAATATACTAACACATAACAATTAAGACACAACACCTATTCCCTCAAGCTAAGGTTAGGCCAAACACTTACCTCGACTTCCACGACCAAAATCAAGCCTCAATCACTGCTTTCCCTTTTGAACTTGACTCCAAATCAATTGTATATATACATAAATGACTTAATAATATCAATAAACGCTAAATAATTCAATTTCAGTGCTTAATTATAGGGTTTCTAGCATTTTCCCAAAAAGTCAAAAATAGACCCTAGGCCTGCTTAGTCAAAACACGAGGGCCGGACCAAAACCCGACCACCCATTCACCTATGAGCCCGAATATGTAATTAGTTTCAGAATCCGACCCCAAAACGAGGTCTAAATTCCAATTATTCAAAAAGCCCTAACTCTACCCAAATCCCTAATTTTCTACCCTTAAGAACATGATTTAGGCCTAAAAATCTAATGGGTGTTAATAGAAATTGAAGGAAACAAGTCTAGGAATACATACCTATGGTTTTGTAGTGAAATTCCCTTTCAAAAATCGCCCAATTTTGAGTTTCAGAGAGTGAGTTATGAAATTTCGAAAATGTCCCGTAATGCTATTGTTTTAAGAAAACTAGGAAAAAAATATAGCCTATGCATTTGCGACCAGGGCAGTGTGTTCGCATAGTCTCTCTCCCCTACCCTTCGTGTTCGCGTCCAAAAGGATGCGTTCACACTGCTTTAACACTACCTAGCCCCCAGCCCTTCTCTTATGTTATGCGTTCGCGGCCACCAGTGTGCGTTCACGTAGAGCAAATTTCCTATGCTCCGCGTTCGCACTAGGTCCTATGCGTTTGCATAGTGCAAAATCCGCCCCTCCCAATTTTGTGTTGGGCATTCGTATGGATGACCATGCATTCGCATAGAATAAAATCTCAGACACCAGCAATAGCTAAAGACACCAGATTTTCTAAGTCTGAAACACTCTGACGCCTATCCGAAACTCACCCGAGCCCTCGGGGCTCCAAACCAAACATATACACAACCTCAAAAACATCCTACGGACTTACTCGTGTGATCAAATCGCCAAAATAACACTTTACACAACAAATTTAGCCTAAAATCAAATAAAATTTCCAAAACTTCCAAAGTATCAAATTTCACATCTATAGGTCCGAATCACGTCAAACGACTTCCGTTTCTTACCAAATTTTACAGACATATTATAATTATCATATTAAACATGTACCATGCTCCGGAACCAAAATACGATCCCGATACCATAAATTTCAAATATAATCAAAATTTTAAAATCCTTTATATTTTCAGAAAAACAATTTCTTTCGAAAATTCATTTCTCGGGCTTGGGACCTCGGAATTCGATTCCACGAATACGCCCAAGTCCCATATTTTCATACGGACCCTCCGGGACCATCAAATCACGGGTCCAGGTCCGTTCACCCAAAATGTTGACAGAAGTCAACTTAAATCAAATTTCAAAGAATTAGCATTTTTCTCAGTTTTTCATATAAAAGCTTCCTGAGTCTACGCCCAGGATGCGCACGAAAAATGAGGTAGGATTAAATGAGGTTTTCAAGACCTTGAAAAACAAATTTGACTTATAAAACATGGGATGACTTTTTGCGTCATCACATATATTGATGTTCGTTTGGAATTCCGAGTCTGGGAATAGCTCAGTATGGTGATTATGGAGTTGGGAGCATGATAAGAAGTGAATTCGGATATCCGTAGGTTATTTTGAAGTCATTTGGCTAAAGATAGAAATTTGAA
>ML279503.1:0-57346 GCA_005239495.1 Nicotiana undulata
GTTTCTCTGGATCACTTCTATCTGTCGATGTGACTGCTTTATTTCACTTGTCCCCCTTTACTGTTCCCGTATTCCCTACTTGCCGGTTTATCTTCTGCCTTGTGTTATTTCCTGCTACCTGCTGTAGAATAGGACAGGTTATCGTTAATGTCAAGTCTAGCCTTGTCACTACTTCGGCCGAGGTTAGGCTCGGCACTTACTCAGTACATGGGGTCNGAGGGAGTCACCTTCAGTCCACCCAGAGCTTCAAGGTATACCCGCTTGCGTTCGTGGGCCTTGGTGTCTCTCCTGCTTTTGGACTCCTCGTTGTCTTACTTTTTCTCCTAGCTTCAAGACAATTGTACATTTCTTTTCAGACTTCGTATTTAGTACTCAGTTAGATAGTTCGTGAGGTTGTGACACCCCTGTTTTGAGACTGTTCGTTGTTGTTGTCTTATCATTTCATTATGCGTTTTTGAAATATTATTACGTTTCTGCCGTGAGAACTTTTGAAGTGATTCGTGACGTTCATCAAATATTTGAAAGTGGATGGTGTGGGATGTTTTCGGTAAAGATTGAACGTTAATGAATTTGAGTTATATCAGCAAATGGTTGAAGGTTAATAGTTTTAAATATTGTTATGTTGTGTTATCAGGGTAATAATGTTGTGTACGTTGGCTTGTCTATCGGGTTCAACGTTAGACGCAATCACGGTCTGGAAGGTGGGATTTCCGGGTCGTGACACCAAGTAAGGCTATTAGACTAGTTCAGTGCGAGCAGAATCGGCTTGAGGTTTGTGAATGGATTTAAATATGATTATGGGCTCCATATGAGTCAAATTTGTTCATTTCAGTATAGCGCTGCTCATGGAGGGGTATTAGAACATTAGATGTTGTTCCATCTCCGCCCATTTCATGTAATATCATGTTGTGCCCTGTGAGTTGTGGAACGACTTGATAATTTCTTATGTGTTGAGATTCCGCGTAGTGATGATGTTGTGTGAGCAGGATAGATCTTGATATTTTGATTATATATATCACACCTCAATTGTGCTTGAGTTTTGTAGCATATGGCTCTATCAGTCTCCCCAGGATGGTATTATGCACTTAGCGTGCTTGTGACCGATATTCAGTATTTTATAATAATGAGCAGTTTAGCTCGGTGTGTATCTCCTTATGTGAATTTCATGTGTGAATCGGGTGGCACGCCGCCACGGGTATGTTACTTGGATCAGGTTGCACGCCGTAACAGTGTGATGTCGGGTTGCACGCCGTAATAGTGTGATGTCGGGTTGCACGTCGTAATAGTGTGATGTCGAGTACGATTCTCTATATTCTATTTTGTGTGTTTTGTTTCCTGTTTTCTATGGAAAGTTCATAATAGTTGTGTGAGTTGAGTAGTCCCTTTATGAGTCCTTTATTTATGTATCGCGTTCGAGTTGTGGCCTATTGGCGCATTGTGGCATCATGTGAGGTTGTTAGCCATGTCTGGGGTGACTTGTTGCCTGAGCGGTTCAGAATGGGTGAGATGAGATTTTTGGATCAGAGATCGGTGCAATAAGGTTATGTGAAGTATATATTAAAAAACAAATACCATTATTCGGTTCATAATGAGGTGATGATTCTAGTCGAGAGTAGAGATTCAATGATTTGTTAACTCTGTAGTTGGTTATGAATTTCTACACATCTCCTCCGTTGTGGTGGTATCGTAAGCGCTATAGCAGGACCTATATATATGTCATGAGGTGCACCGGGACCATCGGATTCGTGGAATTTTGGTTGTTAAGATCAGGGAACGTCATTATTGTTTGATGAGGAAATATGCGTTGTATGGTGCTAATTCAGCAAAGGCAAGTCATCATGTTCTGGTACTTCGTGTAGTGATTAATTCGGTGTTCATATATTGGAAACAGGCCTGGCAGAGAATTTCGGGTGTTGGAACTGGATTCCGAGCTTATTGTATGGATAATAGAGGATATATTCATATTCGATCGAGCTAATGTGCTCAATTGAGTGGTGGTAGCACAGGTAGGTGCACGGAGTATTTAATAGTGATTTCAGACAAACTCCGGAGCAGTTTTTGGCACGTTCGAGGACGAACGTATGTTTAAGTGGGAGAGAATGTGACGACCCAATCGGTCATTTTGAACTCTAGCTCGTCGTCTGGAAGTTTGAGGTCGTGAGCAGCTTCGTTTTAGGTATTATGACTCGTAGGCGTTGTCGGAATTGAATTTCGAAAAGTTCGGAGTCAATTTGGAAAGAAAATTATCATTTCGGAAGCCTTAAGTTGGAAGAATTGACTAAGATTGGATTTTTGAGTAACCGACCTCAGAATCAGGATTTGAAGGTTCCAGCAGGTTCGTATGATGATTTCGGACTCGGGCGTATGTTCCGATCGGGTTTTGGATGACCTGGGAACGTTTCGGCGCATATTGTGGAAGTCAGCATTTTAGAAAAAAATTCATAAGTCTGGGTTGAAGTGAATTTCAGTGATATTGATGTCCGTTTTGGATTCCGAGTCTGGGAGTAGCTCCATATGGTGATTCTGGTGTTGGAAGTGCGATCGGAAGTGAATTCGGAGGTCCATAGGTCATTTTGGAGTCATTTGGCTATAGTTAGAAATTTGAAGGTTTTAAGAAGTTGGATCGGAAATGGAAATTTTGATATCGGGGTCCGATTCGGATTCCGTAAGTTGGAGTAGGTCTGTAATGTCGAATATGACTTGTGTGCAAAATTTGAGGTCAATCAGACGTGATTTGATAGGTTTCAGCATTGAATGTAGAAGTTGAAAATTTTAAAGTTCATTAAGCTTGAATTGGAGTGTGAATCATGGTTTCGGCGTTGTTTGATGTTATTTGAGGCCTCGAGCAGGTCCGTGGGATGTTATGGGACTGGGTCGTGTGATTGGACGGGGTCCTGGGGTCCTCGGGTGTGTTTCCGAGTGGTTTCGGATCATTTCAGGCTGTTTTGAAATGGCTGATGCTGGTTTCTGGTTTTGTTCTTCGCGTTCGCGGGGATCCCCTCGCATTCGGGAAGAAGGATTTGGCTTTAAGGACTTTGTTCTTCGCGTTCGCGAAGGGTGCCTCGCGTTCGCGAAGAAGAAAATTCTCTGTTGCACAGGTCTGACTTCGCAGGTTCATATCTCACAATCTATAAGGAATTTTGAGATGATCTAAAAAAAAGTTGTAGACCTTTGTGTCTAGGTTCTAGAAAAGTAAACCATTTAGTATTTGGATTTATGTACAAAGAGTTATGGCGGGTACACTACAGGGTATCCGGGAAGATGAAGAAGAAATTTGTGTTGCACAAGGCTGACTTTGGCAGCTTATATCTCGAAATCTATAAGAAATTGGGAGATGCCTAAAACATGAAAGTTGTATATATTGGAGTCTATTTTTCAGAACATTAAACCATTTGTCATGGGAAATTTTGTGCAAAACGTTATGACTATTCTACTAGAGGCTGTATGAGAAGAGTTTGGAATTGCATTTCGAGATTTTTTGTTCTTCGCGAACGCGAGGGTAGGCCCGTGAACGCGAAGAAGACTTGCCTAGCAGTGTATAAGTTTGAAAAAATGGGTTAGGCTCATTTCATCTCATTTCCTCCATGGGAGACGACGTAGGGGCAATTTTGGAGCTCCATCTTCATCATCTATGTCAAGGTAAGTGATTCACACCTATTTCAAGTTAAATACTTGGTTTATATATATATATATATATATATATATATATATATATATATATATATATATATATATATATATATATATATATATATATATATATATATTTCAACATGGAAATTCATGAAATAATAGTGAAAACTTAGGGTTTTGGTAGATAACCTAGAAATTAATATTTTTAGATTTTGACTACGAAATAGGACATGGGATTTGGAATAAATTATATATTTGAGTTCGTGAGGTTATGGGTAATATTTATCTTCGAAATTTTTTGAAATCCGGGCACGTGGGCCCGAGGGTGATTTTTATCGACTTTTCGATTGGGGTTAGGAATTGTTATAAATTGGATTCTAATGGATATTTGAGCATATATTAATGGATTTGTGTAATCATTGGCTAGTTTTGGGGCGTTGTGTATCAATTTGAGTCATCAGAAGGGCTTGGAAGCCGGTTATGGAACTTCAGAGCGAGGTAAGTCTCCTTTCTAACCTTGTAAGGGGAAATTGTCCCCATAGGTGAAATAATTAATCATGTGCTACTATTTGTGGGGGCTACGTACGCACGAGGTGATGAAAGTCCGTGCGTAGATACTATTATGCTTATGTCCGGGTAGTCTAGGACCCAAAAACATATTTTATTTGCCGTACTTGTAACTTTACTGATAAATTTAAAAATGTTTAAACCTTATCCAACTTGGCAAATTAATTTCTAGAAAAGATTTAAATACTATCTTTGTGACCATTAAAAGAGAATTTATCACTTCCTTGGGTAATTGTTTTCCTGATAAAGTCTGAATTTACTGTTTGAATGTGTGTATCTATGAGTACCTGCGTCGCATGTATAATTCGCGAGCAGGTTAACTCTATTATTTATATGAGTACCTGCATCCCATGTATAATTCGCGAGCGGGGTAACTCTATTATTTATATTTGACTGCGTCGCGTGTACGATTCGCTAGCGGGGTAATAGATGCATCTATGGTTCGAGCCGTTCGACCCTTCGCCGGTGCACATTTTATTATTGTTGGTTCGAGCCATTCGACCCTCGGCATTTCCTGCGCATGATATTTGATGGATATCATATGTGATTTGAACTGTTAAATTGCCTTAAGATATAAGTACTAATTGAAATGACATAAATTGGGATTTATAATTTATGGAAGAAGTTGTATGCTCCTGTTGTTATTTGTTATTTGATAATAACATCCATGTTTGACATCACACTTGATTATATTAGTTTGACCTCCAGTAAGAGTCAAAGTCGACCTTTCGTCACTACCTCTTCGAGGTTAGGCGGGATACTTACTGGGTACCCATTGTTTTTCGTACTCATACTACGCTTGCTGTGAATTTTATTGCACATGCACATGTATGTCCAGCGGCCTAGCTCGGCGCAATGGCATGATTGATATGGAGACTTAGGTGAGTTTCACCTCCCGAGACGACCGCAACCAGTAGAGTCTCCTTCAGAGTATTGTGTTGTATTTTCCCTACTGTCCATTTGTATTCCGGACGGTTATTGTATTTCATTTGCTTCCTAGAATTTGCTCATGCACTTGTGACACCGGATTCTGGGATGACTAGGGGATTTGTTCATTATTTAAATTTGTTAAATACATTATTGTTTACTTAGTGAAAGTTCGTTAATTATTATTTAATGTAGTGAAAAGGAATGAGTTCAAGAGTAATAAAATAAAGATTTAGTTAACTCTTTTGTGTTGGCTTGCCCGACAGCGGAGTCCGGCACCATCACGATCTTTATTGGGTTTGGGTCGTGAAAAACTAACAAATTCAAAAAATTCTATTTTCGAAAGCAAAGCTTTGAATGGCCTTCAATGGCGGACCTATACTCTTTAATTTTCTGACATGCAGACAGGGGGAGAAACAGAAAATACACGGCCCTTGAAGCATATGTAAGATGTGAGAAGAAGAGAGAGTGAAAGCAATGGGTGTAAAAATACAGATTTTGAATTTGCTAATACTTTCAAAATATATACAATATGGGCTAGATAGAGTAAAACTTAAAAACATAGGTCATTTTTTGTATGGTGTGAAGTCACGTGTATTTTCTTATAATTCTTTCAAAATTAAATCAATATTAACGCTAACAAAAGACATTCAATTTATAATTAGGAATATGAATGTATTGAATATCTATTTTCTGTTTTGCAATGTTATACATAAAATGCATAATATGTTTTTAATTTTTTTTAGCATTTAGTCATGTAGTTATTACTCTCTTGTTCGTCTACTTATTTTAGCATGACTTAGTACTTTTAGATTATGTTTATTTTATTATGGCTTTTTATTAGCAATATTTATATTACATGATTTTATTGTCTTTACTGTAAATATTTTAGGATATTGCCATGACACATCTCATATTTTGTATTATTTTTTTGAAAAATACATTATATAGTTGTATCTCACTAGGGATTCAAGAAATATTTGGAGTGCAGGTTATACGTTTTGTGCTACGAAAATTTTACCGAAGAAAAAATTCCGAAAAACCCGAAACCCCGAAAAAAATCGAAATTGAAAAACCCGAGTTTATTGATTTGATTTGGTCTTTGAATTTAATAACTCGACACAATTAATCTGATATAGTAATTGTAAAATTTGAACTAACCCGACATATATACACCCCTACCGAATACAATACAAATCTCTATTTGTCGACCGAGCATCGTGAGATTACTAGTCAGGCATGAATCCGTTGGTTTCAAGTTTCTACTTTCAACTTTTTAATAGAAATATCGCAACCATCCACAAAGGCGGAACCACACTACGCCTTACGGGTTCGGCCGAACCCAATAATTTTGATTAAAACTTTATGTTTGTCTTAAAATATTTATTAAACAAATTCTGAATTTAAAACTCAGTGCCTTAAAAGAATTAAAATTTCAAAACTCAGTAACTCTAAATTCTGGTTCTACCTCTGATCACCCACTAACCCTGCCACCGTCACCACTCACCGTCCCCGTCCCCTCTCTTTAATCCCTATCTCTCCTATATTTATTGAATTTAAATTATATACATTCGTTAGTGTCAAGAATTTTATACACTATCATATCACCCAAAAAAATATTTACATTATGCTTCCTTAAATATAAGATTTATAATTTTGAAAAAAGCACGAGTTACCCGTTACCGTAAATAAAAGTGATATGATGGTATACAAATTCCCATGTACGTACTTAAACTCATTTTTATTTTCTTCTCCCGAATGATTATCAAAAGACAAGAAAATGAAATGTGGATAGCCAATTTGATCGCGTTTACATTACCAGGGTCCAGATAAGACATGTCATAGTAGGATTCAGATCTGATTGATCCGTCAAATTATTGATGCTAAATATGTCTGTAATATAAGTTGATTCTCTTATTTAATTTGAGGACCTACACTAAAAGTAATAAATAAGGCTATAAATTATGATATGTCTGTAATAAGAAGCTACTTGAGAATTTATCAATCTTTAACCTAACTACGTTACGCGGGTCAATTGGTTTTTTTGGCTTTATAAATTTATTTTTAATTTTATGACTTTATCTTTTTTTTTACCCACGAGAGATTTATTTTTAAACGTAAGAGATATGTCTTTTACATATAAAAATTTAAAAAAAATTATTTTCTTAAATTCAAAATTAGAAAGGGACGTGTGTGTGCGTGCACATGTTTGACCCAAATAAAGACAAGTTGACAACGAGGATCACGTCTCAATAAAGTGAGTAAAAAGTCTTAAATATTAACAAATTTCAGTAAAGATAAAAAATACTAAAAATTTTAATCTTTGTATAACCCTTGTTTGATAAAATTATCCAATATATATATTAAAGAGAACAATACTGATCTAACCAAATAATGGAAATATTGGATCAGATCCTTAAGTTTACTTGAATCCTCTTGACCTAACCTGGTAAGTTAACACACTATTTGAAGGCATTTTTTTTTTTTTTTGCTTTTTTAATTATTGCTACTTTTTATATTGGAAGATCAAGGAAAGGTAAAAAAGAAACGGAACAATAAAAACTTGGATAAAGATTTATTTCAAATTTATTTAGTTTAATAAATTAAAGATCTGTCAATAAATTTATATTTACTAAATAATCTTATAATAATTTAATTCTCAATTTAGTATAATTCCGAAACTAAATATCCAAAGGGAAATGTATATAGTTCCCAAAGAAGAGCACTTGCCGCCAGGGCAGTAGGTGCCAGCCAAGGATGAATGAAAGGAAGATCTGCTTGTCTCCTCATTGGATCCGTTTGGTAAACATCTATTCCACTTTTTTCTACACTCCTCTAAAAGATTGGTTCATAAAAAAAAAGAACCTTTTTATAAAACAAAAGATTTGCTACAAAATTACCCAATTTATCGACCGAATATAATAACGCAATAACTCTTTTACTACTTATTTACTGTGAAGATCTTTTTCTTTGGTGATAAGAAAAAGGCAAAGGTTAATTTAAAGTTTCGGATATGAGCAGTATGGAGTCGTACTTATTTTGAGAGTGCTTTATTTTTAATATAAGACCTCTCGGTACGAATTCAAATTTAATCGGACCTTAACGTAAATATTATATATCGGGTTGTTTATCTTTAAAATCGGATAATAATTAAACTTATAATGTAATTTTACGAATACGTAATTTCACCTAATATCAATTGATAATCAAATAAAACAAACTAGTGTCCGAATATAATTCAGCTCTTGAACTAGGGTGCCCTCAAACTGACTGATACTAGAATAATGAAGTATAAAGTTAACAAATGAACAAGAGAATAGCGGAAGCGAGTGTTATATTGCTTTGATATGCGAGAATAACGTGTGCTGCAAATGAACATTAGAACTCCCCTTTATATAGTAGAGGAATTTTACTTATGATACAATTCTAATTACGGAAGGAAAACCCATGATTAGCTAAACAACCGTTTTTTATTTTATCATTTCCGAGATTTTCGCCATGATCTTCGGCCCGTCACGGATATCTGTCTTTTTGTTATTATGTCATCTTCGGTCTTGCCGATGTCTATCCCATTTGGTCTCGATCACTACTGCTCTCGATCTTGACAGGTACCTCGAATCCCGAACTCGATACCTTATCCTCATGCTTCGATTTGATCTATTAGGGGATCGATTTTCGATCCATCGCCCTAGTTTCGGTTAATCAGTAAAATTGAGTGGTTCCGATTTTAACCGTACATACAGGTAAACATAAAAAATAAAAATAAAAACGATGAAATTTTAAAATAGTCAGATTTACAAGTGGTAATTGAAAAATTACACAATTTCAAAAATAATCGAAATTTAGCCACTTTTCATGTAATGGTTAATTTGAATGAAAATACTGTTCAAAATCCGAAAAGTATTTCAACATAATATATTGGAATTCCAACATAATATGCTGGAAGTTCATACATAGGTGCTCCAATCTTCAGTATATTATGTTGAAACGCGTTGCAGCAAAATAGTGATTATTTTTCAATGACTTTACAAACGCTAACTATTTTTTTTAATTACCAATTCAAAAATTAGCTAGCCCGTTATTTTTACAAAAGAAAAGATAAAGGTAAATTAATACTTTAATAAAGTCTTGATTGCTTTACCTTTATCTTGACAAAAAAGGTAGCTAAAGAAATTGAAGTGATCTTAATCGCCACGTATGAACAAGAGATAAAGTTACACAAAACTCATAATAATTAGTAGAAACACTTGTAGTTAAATTAGTAGAAAAGGACATGATAATTATCACAAATTAGAAGGTTTAGACCAACCTTGCTTTTAGATCTTACAAAAAAGGTCACAATAGTACCACTAAGAAAGAAAGAAAGAAAGAAAGCATCTTTGCCCTCTAAGTGGAGTCATTATTATATTAAAACAAAGTTTGAAAAAGATGGCAAAAAAAAAACAAAAACAGTGCTTTAATTTTCTTGTTGCTAATAAAAAAAATGGACATCTCATTTGGCTCTGTCCTTGATCAAATCAATTCCCATCTCAGTTGGATCAGTTGCTTGAAGTTCATAGCTAATTCCATCTAACACTCTTCTCAGTCCAGCTTTTGAAGTTGCATATAAGATTTTCGCTCTGATTCTTGATTCTGTTGGTGACCTATTGAGTCAAAAAAATAGCAATATATCATGGTCAGAAAAACTTTGAGCAAGTGAATAATAAAGGTGGCAAAATTACCCTATTTGTTCACTTGATCCGACCAGTTGAACCAACACTGACACAAAACAGTACTTGTGAGGTCAGGGGAGGGGTAGAGTATACGCATACCTTTTCCTCGTCCCGGAAGGTTAGAGAGGTTATTTTCGGGAGATTCTATTAGTGGAGTCAGGAGAGGGTAGAGTATACGCATAGGGTCGAGTATACGCGTACCTTACCCTTATCCCGGAAGGATAGAGCGGCTGTTTTCGGGAGATCCTACTAGTGGGGTCATGGAGGGTAGAGTATACGCATACTCTACCCTTACCCGAAAGGGTAGAGAGACTATTTTTAGAAGACCCACTAATGGGGTCAAGAGAGGATAGAGTATATGCATACTTTACCCTTATCCCGAAAGGATAGAGAGACTGTTTCGGCAAGACGTTCAGCTCTGCGAGTTGAACTAAGCCAAGTTAATCAGGCGGGTTGAATTATGACATGTTATTTGAATCAACCCTAAGCCAACTTTGGCAAATCGTGTCATAAATTAACTTGTTTCGATCTGCCTAAATTTGATGCAACATGTTCATTTGCAAACCCTAATGAGAATAAAAAAAGAAAGTATGAAGAGAATATTGATCAAAAAGTGAAAGTAAAAAGAGCTACAAACCAGGCAATGAAGAAGATCTTGCTCTTTCGACAATTATCAACAGTAACAAAATCAAAATCAAAGACAGCATATCGACAATCATCTTTAGGTAGAGCTGCAGCAAAATCTTCATAGTTTTCAGCAGGTCCACCAACTTTGTCAACTGTGACCAATCTTGATTTCTCATCAATTTTATAAACTATATACCTATGAACCTTTTTCCATTTCATTTCCATGTACGAGTTTTTACATTCATCAGTCACCCACATGCCTGTCGTCGCCTGTTTAATTAGTCACATCACAAAATACAATCGTCAAAAAATTAAACAACAATTCAGAATTTAGAGTCAGTAAATTCAGATAAATATATATTTTACCATCTTAAATGCCATAGCCATGATGTAGGATGAAAGTAAAAGAGAGCAAATTTGATGTTTTGTTTTCTTGTTGGGTAAGTAAGTGAGGAGGGAGGAAAATTAGAATTGGGAGAGAATGGTTGAGGAGTAAAGGGTATTTAAATAGGATGTGGTTATTGAAATGCCATTAATTTATGGGTAATATTACGAGTTTATCTATAATAGATCTAAGAAATTTATGATTGAATGACTAAATTGACCTCCATTGGGATTACTGCTTAGCCTTGGAAGCTGTTGCCTAACTAAGAGTTTTATTGGAAAATGGATTATTTTTCTAAGAATGTTCTATGCACGTAGGTCCTTACTTTAACCTGCAGTTGGGAGGGCGTGAAAAATCAAAATGTACTAAGTAAAAATAAATGGAGGGAGTACTTGATAACTCCGTCAGCAAAACTTAGACAGGAAAGAGTTTCCTAACGTTTTTTTTTTCTTTTTCCTAAAATTTAAATATTGGTCTCTCTGTGATTTTCCTCCACCTTGTTGAAAAACATTCTAATACGTCAACAATTTTCTTTTCCCATATTTTCAAAAATCGAATTTATGGTCAGATGTAAATTATGGGATTTATGAAAGATGAACTACAAATATGTTTTCATTAATCAAAATATTGAAAGCCCCATGCATTGGAATTTGGATACTACAAATCAATGGACTTTGAAACAGTGGATAATCCTTTTAAAATTGAAATTTTACCTCCAATAGCAATGATATACACTTTGTTTATTACAAATCAAAATTATTTAAAATATTATTTTTTATAGTTACCTTTTATATTTTATAGCAAAATAAGTATTTATAGTATATACTACCATTGAGACATGAAATACACTATTTATGTTTTTTTTTTCTCTTAGACAGCCAGACATACTTATTCTTAAGGTAATTGTCGTTACTGTATTCATGAAAACATAGTGCGAATACATGTGAATACATGTGCGTACAGTTGGATTGTCCAGATTTTAGGCATTTTTTACTGTTATATTCACGAATACATGTGATTACATGCGCGTACAGCAGGACTACCTTGATTTTTAGGCGTTTTTTGTTTATGTATTCATGAATACAGCAACGCGAATACAATGAATACACTACCATAGTAACTGAATAGTAGCTATAAGAAGTACTTATGTATATGGTAGCTACTGTACAATCCTTTTTAACCAAAAAAAGAATCTCATTCTTAAATTTAACCTAACCAGGGATGGAAAGATAAACTTTTTTGGCATGCCTATAAAGCTTTATAATCTGGGGAAAATCCTTCATTTTAGCTGCAAAATGGGAATAAAAGTGGTCCATTTTTAGGATAACACAAGCACATCTCGTCTCTCTTTTGCTCTGCTTTCCTCTAAAGTCTTGGCGTGAAAGCAAAGGTAAAAAAAAAAAAAAATAAAGGTTGGATCTCACCCTCTTATCCAATTCTACAAGTAAAAAATTTCTTTCTTTGAAAAGAATATAAAATTCCATTTTTGCCTGCTCATTGGTTCAAGATATGCATCATATACGTTCATTTTGCCAAATTGGAAACAATGAATGAGTATAAATTTCAAAGATTGCAAATCCCTATGGTTGAGTTTACCCACAAAATTGTCTAGGAATGTAGTAGAAAATCTCATTATTTTAATTTTTATGTCATCAAATAATGCTGCAGGTCACTGTATGTATCAAGTACATGAATTGCAACAAGATATGATAGAAAAGAAAGAATCAAAAAAATATTAGAGAATTACAAACACTAAAATCTAAGAGAGCCCATCAGAGCAAGTAAAGATTTGGATGTGGATGAGGAGACATGCCATATTTCAACTTGGCCCTATGCTCTTTCTTTGTTAACCTAAAAATTTATCAGCCCACAATTGTATCATTTGCTATGACTATACTTCCCAAATTTTTACACATTTGGATATCCAAATACCCGGGCTCGAATCAAAAACCTCTGACTATTCATCCGACCACACTCCTTGGTGATTCTATTTTTTATTGCCCTAACTAGATAACTATGTTGCATGCGGGATAAATAGGCGCTTCCGACCTAATTATTAGAACATGTAAAGAGAAAATAATTGTTATTGCTTTAGCTTACCGAGAACATGAGTCGAGAATTAAGGTTGAAGGTTGACATCTAACTGTGAGTTAGAAGTGGGCTTATCAGTAGTACTAATACTATTCTTGTATTTTCTTATTCTCGGTTCTTTATTACTACATGTTGTATCATTCACTTCTGTTACCCTATTACATTGTTGTTGCTCTATTTTCATCGTTCTTTGAACCGAGGGTCCATTGGAAACAACCTCTACTTTTAAAAGGTAGGGATAAGGTACGCGTACCACTACCCTCCCATATTCCTATGTTCTTCCAATATTTATTGTATTACTGAGATTCCTATTTACTGAATCATATCAAAGAAGCTACTTTCTTTCTGGCTTTTATACCCAGGTATAAAGGGATAGACAGTCTAAGAGAGTGCCAAGAAACAACACATACCTATCACTTTTGGAAGGTTTGGAACTCTCGATTCATCCGACTCAAGGAGAAAAAGAGAACAAGCCAGGGATGAATCGAAAAAGAAATTTTTATTGGTTCTACCTCCTATTTTTTTATGAAGAGAATGAATCTTTTTTTCGAACGATCAGAAAAAAATGGATCCGGATCTCCTGCGAGAATGATTTGGAAGATCCAAAAACCAAAAATAGTGGTATTCGCTAGCAACAACATAATGGACGCAGTCCCTAGACCCCACATATAGGCCACTTATGAGATTACACTGGTTTGTTATTATTATTGTTGTAACAGCAAAGAGAAAATAGTTGCTCTAGTATGACAAGACATTTTAACACCTCTAGCCTCTTAAAAATGAAAATTTGTACTCGAAGCTCTTGGTTGTAAAGTGACAAAGAAGGTTGCGGTCATAGATGAAAAATAAACCACTATTCTGGATCTTCTTAATGGATGTACTCAAGTGGTAGAGCATGATTTTCCCTTACAGTAAATGGAGGCCATTCTTTGTTTGGTGGCTGAATTTTTGGTAAGTGCAAAAATAAATTGATACCACATATATGACCTAGCTACAGGTGGCAAAGTGGCAAAAAGAAAACGGCTGAATACATAGACAACCCCTTAAACTTAGCATAAATTTTTCACTTAAAGTTTGTTCCTATTGAGCTCTTGACCTCTACCAAAAATGTGCCAATTGAACACAAATTTGACAACTCTAAACAAATCAAGGTGCGTGAATTTCACTCGTCATCGACTGACGGTAACGGAAAAAAGAAGGGCGGCGGGAATCTTTTGACAAAAGGTTGAGTGCTCTAGAAAAGAAGAATCCTCTGTACATCTCTCTCTCAGTTTCTATTTTTAATTATGCCGTGTTATGAAGAATTGGGAAATAGCATAAGAAATGGAGAATAATTGGGAAGAGCATGTGGCTAGTTTCTGCTGGGTTTGTTAAAAATAACTTGAAGGGGGAACACTGAAACTGATGTTTTAAATTGCTTTAGAAATGGGATGCAGTGGCCATGGTGAAAAAAGAAGATATTAGTTCTGGTATAAAAAGTTATGAATTGAAATAGTCAGCCCAAAAACCTATGATTAACCTCAATGAGTTTCTCTCTAATAACTGTTGATAATATAACACCGTCATGTTTTTATAAAAGATTTGAAAATAGTGGATCACATCATTAATGAGCAACAAATAGTTTCTCTAAGATCTACTAGAGATCCAGGACCGTAAATCAAATAGATTCCATTTCTCCAAACTTTCTACTGTATGAATTTGATAAGAATCCAAGGAGTGGTAGCAGCAGTGACTATGGTGGCTGCCGGAATTAGTAAAAAACGGGCTCATAAATTTTGTAGCCTAAAGATTTTCCAACATAAGATGCTGAAACAACTGTCACTGATCATAAAGATTAAAGAGGATGTCCAAATCAGCAAAGTCAATACCCATGGAACAAATGTCATGGTTCACCACAAGTTCTAATTGTTGCTAGCAGATGTAATTTAGCAGACACAAGCTATCCTTTGTCTATTTACAAGAGAAGCACCAGAGAAGGTTCTTTGGCAACGACAACTACGCCTCAGTACCAAACACATTGGGGAGAAGGTTCATTGACAAATTAACACTAAATAGACAATAACTGATTCTGTTCTGTGAGCGAGCAATGCATCATGTTGACACGTCACAAGTTCAAAATCTGTCACGGGATGAAATCCGAGTATTTAAGTGGAGTACGGATGGACCGAACCATTTCTAAGCTATCCCAAAAAATAATGGAAGTAGTTACTTCCTAACTCGATCCCTTGCAGACGCGATGAATGAGTATCAACAAGCAAATGTATAAAACAGTCAAACGAGGCGAAAGCATGATACAGTACAGCCTAAAACCAGTGACGACCTATGAAAGCCTGGATCCATCAAACGATTTGATTACTCTTTCCACGCTTTGAGTAATCTGAACGTGAATCAGGAACTAGCAGAAACAATGGCACTGATAGCATATTTTCATCTTTATTGGAAAAACACTGTTATACAGAATAAATTTACCTCAATGCGTAACTTGCTTAACAGGAAAACTCAGCATTCACAAAATGAACCCGGAAAAAGGAGAAGAATTACAGACAGAATACAACACATTGAATTTAACCAAAGGTTTGTTATACAACAAGGGGACTTCTGGCACCGTAAGCGGCGGAACTATGACCCCTACTGATAGGAAGGTGCACATAAACATCATGAACTTCCTGTTTACATACCTCTCCTCTGTCTCTGTCAATCGCATAGCAAACATACACTGTATCGATAACGTTATCCAAAACGTGCACGAAGAAACCAAGAACCACCATCAGCAGCAGCCATGCCAGAGCAGCAATAAGGTATGCTTCGACGCCAAGATGACTGGCAGCTCTTACCACAACAAAAACCTGGAAGCAAATAATCAAAGTTTTTTTTAATTTTTTTCTTTTAAGGCGGATAATGAAAAGCATTTAACCATATGGCATATATTGTTGATCAATACCCAGAACGACTCACCAATATTGCATATATTGTTGAGAGAACAAAGATTATTCCAGCCAGTATGCGAGTGGAGACGGTCTCCACAAAAACTGGAGAGAGAAGATTGCGCTTTAGAAGTTCATACGTCATCCTAGCAGAAGTGCAATATGCTTCACCAGTTATAGCTGCAAAGTTTATGGTGAATTTATTCACAAACTCAACTGCTGACAGCAAGGTATTGGCACAAAATCGCAGAATAAGGTTCACAATTCCAGAATCTTCTTGTCTTGCATTATCAACCATAGCACGAACCATACGAACCACACAGATTAGTAACCCAGAGAAACATACTGTGCCCGAGGATGGACCAAACGCATGTCTGCGAATTTCCACAAAAAAATCATGAAAAAAGAAACTAGCACCAAAGAAAGCTCTCGAGAAAAACCAGAAAAATTAGAAAAGATCCAGGCAGTTATTCATGAAGCTGAAACAAGAACGTATAGAAAAGCAGTATCGACTTCATCATTTAGACATCAATAACTTCGGCAAAGATTTCATCATTGAATTGGAAAAAAAAAATTCGCCCCAGTCCAAACAAGTTGGGGTCGGATATACGAACCCTTACGGACCACGTTTCTCCATTTTTAACTAATCTTAGCCAACATAACACAAAATAAAAATATAAACATAAAGTACTAGAAGTCCTATATATTTCTACTGGTACAAAAATCTCTAATAGAGCACAAAGACTCCTAGAAATCACACAAACTAAAGTAAACGTATTAACCAACTAATTTCTTTTTTGCTTAAATGGCATGTAACCTATACATATAATTTCCTTCTATTGTGCCCTATCTTTCGCAGACTCTGCATGGACTCCAAGGGATTGTAGATCTTTCGAAACAATTTCCTTTACGTCTACCTCCTCCTCTTTTAAACGCCTTCAATTACCATGGTCTCACACCTACGGACACCAAATCAGCTCAAGCGACCTACATATTTCAATCTTGTTTAATTTTGTATGGCTACACATCTATCTTAGCATCGCATTTCCGCGATACTCATCTTGTGAATGTGTTGGAATTTTGCAGCCCAACCGTCACTGCCATACAACTTTGCCAGTGTTATGACTGTTTTTATATAACTTACCTTTCATTTTGGTATGCATCCTTCTATCACCTAAGACCTCAATAGCACTTCTATTTTTCAACCATCCAATTTTAATTTTATGTGCACATATTCGTCTATCAAGCCATTTTCCTGGATAATGAGTCTAGATATTTGATTTACTTGCATTTAGGCACCACAAACCTGTCTAATCAACCTCAATTCCACTCTTCTTATACTGACTAAACTGCATATGTTCAGTCTTACTACTACTTATCCTAAAACTCTTACTCTCTAAAATGTTATCCATAGTTCATCCTTTTGGTTGACAACCTCGCTGGCTTCATCAATTAGCACAACATGTTAGCAAATAGTATGTACACAACAGAACCTCATCTTGTATAGTGTTGATTAACTCATCCATAACTAGAGTAAATAATGTCAATCCTTGCAGTGGCTTGTGCTTGTCCCTCCTCCCTCCCTCTCTCAACTCTCCTTCCACATGGTTTGACACGGAAAAAATAATGCCTAATAATAAAACAGCCAACCAAAGGATTTCAAAGTAGATTTGAGTTACACTTGGAAAGAGTACTTGTAGGTTTCTTTTTTCTTTTTTGATAATCGAGAAATCAGCTCCACTTTAAATACCATACTTGGTTCACCAGCAACATTCGAACTTGTGATGCGCACCAACCAGACATCCAACGTCATACTACCTTTGTCGTCGAACCAAAGCCCTAGGGACATGTTTTTCCTATATTCTTCTTTTTTTCTTTTCCTCCGCACACATTTACTGGTACTTACTGATTTTGAGTAATGATTAAAAGCATGAACAAGTCGAGTGGTTAAGTTCCAGTTAGTCTACAACCATCTAGTCTATGCACCACCTGGAAATAAATGATGCCAAACCTAGTCTATGCCATCTAGTTAACTCATCCATAACTAGAACCTCATCTTGTATTGTGTTGATTAACTCATCCATAACTAGACTAGAGTAAATAATGCAAAACCCGGTAGTGGCTTATGCTTGTCCATCCTCCCTCCCTCCCTCAACTCTCCTTTCACATAGTTTGATTAGAGAAAAAATAATGCCTAATAATTAAACAGCCAAACCGAGAAATTTCAAATTAGATTTGAGTAACACCAGGAAAGTGCAGTTGTAGGTATCCTTTTTCTTTTTTGATAATCGAGAAGTCCAATCCACTTTAAATACCACACGTGGTTCGCCAGCACTATTCGAACTTGTGATGCGCACCTACCACGAATCTAACGTGGTACTACCTTTTCCACTTTGCCACTGAACCAAAGCCCTAGGGACATGTTTTTTCCTATATTCTTTTTTAAATCCTCCGAATGCATTCGTTGGTACTTAATCATACTGATAGCTGACTAATGATTGAAAACATGAACAAGTCGAACGGTTGAGTTCCAGATAGTCTAGGACCATCTAGTCAATGCACCACCACTGACTACTGTCATTCGTTATTGAGGCTTTATGCCTATGCCAAAGGGAGTAAAACTGCCTAAAATGCAAGGTGCTATCTACAGTTTTTATTTTTCTGCCATCATTTGCATAGATAATTAAGAATAAGCTGATACAATGATATGCACTTAACAATCGAAGTTAAGAGAGATTTATAATCAAAGTTAAGAATATTCTGCTATCATTTGCATAGATAATAAGCTATACAAAAATAGGCACTTCACCATCGAAGTTAAAGAGTATGAACGAACCTCAAAGCACTTCTCATAGACTTTTTGGGACCTGATTCATCCTTGGAGAAATACCATTGTGCAATTGTCCCACTTATCACATAAACCTGTGCCTCAATCATCGCCGTCGCAGACCACAGCATAGTTAGAATAGCAAAAGTATAATAAGCAGGAACCCATCTATCCTGTTTCCATACACAATAGTACTCCCCATTCTTTTCCTTAGGTATAACCTCTCCATTAAACCTAGCAAAAACCAAGAAAACAACAATGGGAGCATAATACACTAACAGTCCTAAAGTCAATGCTGGAAGCACTCCAAACAACCCTAAATTCCTAGAAAGTGCATATGAAGCAACCCCAATAATCTTAACAGTCAGCTCAATCCTATGCCAATTAGCTACAAAAATCCAAACAAGAAGCCCAATTAACAACAACACAAAAACAAGCACCAAAATCCTATAAGCCAAGG
The DNA here is from genome assembly GCA_005239495.1 of Nicotiana undulata. Classification (NCBI taxonomy): domain Eukaryota; kingdom Viridiplantae; phylum Streptophyta; class Magnoliopsida; order Solanales; family Solanaceae; genus Nicotiana; species Nicotiana undulata. Next base: position 19,154 of record ML279503.1, read on the forward strand.
GGAAATCTTCACTACATTTGGAGCTGACAGTACAAGCAACAAACCAGTAAATATCAAGAAACACAGGTACAATTACAAAAAAAGGAAGTGAAGCATAAACTATCTGCTTTGTGTAATGCTTGAGCAAGAAAAGCACAAACAACACAAAGGGTATGCTTAAAATTAAAGTAACTACAAGGGTCCAAATCAAACTCTTCAAAATACTAGAATCAGAAGAGTAAAGTTCAAAAAAGTTGTTACTATAACTAGAATTTTCAAGGGTACAAGAAGAGGAGGTGAAATTGTAGGTAAAAGAGGAAACTTGAGAGTGATGAGGATTTTTATGAACAGAAGCAAAGATACCAAAACCAAAAGTGGATAAAACAAGAAGAGCAAAAAGGATAAGAAAAGGAAGATCTTTAAAAGGTCTTGGACCAAAGTTGTAAGAGATCTGAAGGAACTGAGTTTGGTCTTCTGGGTCTAAAGAAGATTGACCAGGGTAGTTATGAGGGGTTAGAAGGGGTTGGGTGGTGGGGTCAACAAGAGTAGAAGAAAGCTTATTTGGGTCTTCACTGGTTTCCATGGCAAAAAAAAAAAAAGAAATCAAGAATCTTTGTTGGTTGGGGGCTTGAAAAATGGGGTGGTGGTGGAATTCATGAATTTCATGGTATAGGGTGGAAGATGATGGTGATGGTGATGGTGATGATGACGAGGTTGTGGTCGGTGGTGAAAGCTAGCCACGTGAGACAATTTGGTGTTATTCTATTCGGGAATAGATCGGTACTAAAGCTACGCTAACAACGTGACACTGCCAGTATAAGGTTTTGTCAGTGTTGGATAATTACAATCTGATTTTGTTGGTGTAATTCAAGATTCATAACCAGCTTTGAAAATTGGTGTTATTAATTGGAGTGATCGGTTTATTAAATCCTGTGTATTTATTATTCGTTTTATTCGGCTCATATATGTAACAAAAAGTTTATTATATTATACGAAAAAGGATTAAAAATATTCCTAAATTAATTCATCACATTACTTGGACATCTCTTATTGCTAACACAGTATCAAATGTAACACAACAAAGTGGAAAAAAGGGCTTAATCTTTTTCATTTCCCTTTTGCGTAAGTATGTTGAATTCCTGATCTTGCTGGTAATAGTATTTTTTTAATTTGAACTTTTCATTCGAGTTGGGTTAGTGTTTGGGACGAGTTAGTCCAAAAAATGGGTAGATATGAGTGAGTCTTATTAATAGCTTAGATGTTTTAATCTCGATCAATAAGAAGTTGTCACGTGGATTTAAATAATTATTATTTTTAATTCATCATTGACCTAACGGTTAAAAGGCATAAGTGAATCAAAAAGGTAAATAGATGGGTAATTTTAGCCCAATAAATAGATAAAAAGTATTTTTAAACCTTTTACAATAGTTTAAGAGCATTTTTAACTCTTTTCCGTATATTCTATATTGATGCCTCGCATATTTAATTATTTATCACTCATCTGATCTTAATTTGGTTCGCAAAATTCATAAAGGCAGAGCTAAGAGCAATTTCTTGGTGGGTGTTTGGACATAAGAATTATAAAATTAAAAAAAAATTATTAAGTAAAAATGGTATTTGAAAATTAGAGTTGTTTTTAGACATGACTATAATTTTGGGTTGTTTTGAAAGTTTCATAATTGATCTGAGTGTAAATTTTTAAAAAAAATCTTTTGAAATTTTTCAAATTTTCGTAAAATTCAAAATTCATCTTCAGGTGAAAATTAAAAATATTTCGAAAAAAATAAAAAATTTACGAAAAAGTGTAAAAATTCTTATGTCCAAAGGGTCTCTTAGTCTCACCTACCTTTCAAATGACGAGCTAAGTGGATTCAATATTTTCAATATTGAATTTATTGTAGTTTCAAATATATATGTTACGACTTTTTCTTAGTTGCGGTGTAGCTCAGAGCATTTTTTTTTAACCGGAAGGTGTATATTAAGGGTGTTCATGGACCGGGTTGGTTCGGTTTTTATTAAAATCAAACCAAATTAATTATATCGGTTTGGATTTGTTCGGTTTTGTCGGGGTTTTCGGGTTTTCAATTTTTTTTTGTTATATGAATATAGTTCCAATCTTACTTTGTTAAAGTTATAGATAAAGTTTTGATAAGTTAATATATTGAAAAAATTGACAAACATATGATCTATTAAAATATTCTAATATGAGAATTTTTTGTAATACATGATAGTTAATTTCTATATGAAAATAATTTTCGTTAATGTACGCTTTCTAGGTTAACACATGAGAGGATCTCAAATATTTCAATATTTTTTAAAGAAAATTCAATATTAAGTCTTAAAAATATATATTTATATGTCGGTTTGGTTCGAATTTTTTTACTCAATACCAAATTAAGTCAAATCAAATTTAGTCGGGTTCTTTAATCGATTTGATTTGGCTTTTCGATTTGGTGCAGTTTTCCGGTTCGATTTGTATACCTCTAGTGGATACAAGGAGAAAAAGAAATTTAGGTGGGTAGGAGTTCCTATTTGGCAGCTTTGTTAACTTCTTATTTGCAGCTTATGACGCTTTTTCTTGTTTAGGCCAGTTTTCATTAGGTGTTAGACTGTGATGGCTTTGACAGACGGGCGCGGATTTAGGGGCGGAAGGGGTTCACTCTAACCTCCTTCGTCGGAAAATTACATTGTATATAGAAGGTAAAATCTGTTTTTTATCTCTGTATATTAAGTTTTGAACTTTCTTAATACAATTCAGAAGTATAATTTAGTGGTCAAGGGGGTTCAAAACTTTCGTAAGGTCACTCGTTCAATTTCCACTAGATATAAAAAAAATTGTTTTGAACCCCATGGAGATTTGACAGAGATATGTTAGAAGTCCGACATTAGCACATTCTGAGTTGATTAATTGATTTGGGCACAGAAAGAAAACAAAAGAAACCACTCTACTTTGTTTAGAATTTTGTAAAGTTTAGAGAGAGGAGAAAAGTTGATCCATCCTCATGGAGGGATTGCTAGAGTCGAATTAAAAAATAATGGGTGAAATTAAAAAATAGACCACTTTATAAGTGGTAATTAAAAAATTGTCACAGTTTCAAAAATATATCAAAATTTAGCCATTTTTCATGTAAAGATAAATATGAACAAAATCCTATTCAAAATCCGAAAAATATTCCAGCATATTCACAAGCAAGTGTTCCAATTTCCAGTATACTATGTTAGAATTTTACTTGTGTTGGAGTTCCAACATAATATAACACAAGTGCACCAATCTTCAGTATATATTATGCTGAAACTTTTCATATTACAGCAAAATAGTGACTATTTTTCAATAATTTTGCAAACGCCGGCTATTTTTCAATTACCGATTCAAAAAATGACTAACCCGTGCTGTTTTCACAAAAAAATAATTCATGACTAGACATAAAGGACATGCACAGTGGCTTTAGTAGCAGCTCAGTGAAACTTGGCAATGGAAATTCATTACTATATAGCATGATTATAGCTTATCTTCACTAAAACAATTTCATTATCTCCAAATTGAAGCGACAGGTTCTTGGACCAGCAAAGTGATAATGTGGTCCACGCAATTTCAACGTATTGATGCTGACAACAACAAAAAAACAAGAATCCTTGCTTTCCCACAGAACCTGCTATATAAAATGCCTCAATCCCAAACAAGTTGAAATTGCGTCGCACTATTTAAACACATCTTAGTCCAATATTATTAGCAGTAACTATTTCTGGTCCTAATGGAGAACAAAAGCACTAGGTAAAGAAAATGTGTATAGGTTCAGTTCAATTCCTCTACAAAACCCAACATATTCACAACCAAATCCAATTCTAGGATCAACTAGGACTTCATAATTAGCACCATAAAAATTTAAGCTCCTGATATAAAAGAAAAGAAGACAGGGCAAGAATATATAGGGCTGGTTAATAACTTCAAAACTTTTGACAAATCTTTATGAAGTTGAACTCTGGCTGTCTTCATCCCACTTGCTCTTAGGTATTTCCCCAGAGTCTGCAATAATAACCTTCTTCCTCGGTTTTCCACTGTAGGTTCCTGCTCCACCCTCTATTGCATATACCGTGTCCATACCTTCAATAACTTTGCCAAATACAACATGCTCCCCGTCCAACCTGCTTGTAAGCTTTAGTATTAGTATGAGAAATTTTTGAACATTCAACGGTTGGTTCCTCCATAATAAGACGGGATATAACATTATTAAGCAATGCAGGACAAAGTCAAACCCGTCTGGAATATTGTTTCACTAGATAATTTGTTTTTCTTTGAGAAAGGTTAGGTTCATTTCATTCATAATTAGCAGCAAGGAAGTGCTGAAGTAAAAGTTACAGGAGTGTAGTTGCTTTATTGCTTCACTAAATAGTTATCTTTGCTCTCTGGAAAAACAATCTATGTAGTCGCAGCATGTTTTTAAACCATTTTGGAGGGGATATATTGTGCTAGATTGTGTCATTCTACCTAAGTAACTTAACCCGTAGACAGTTGCTAAGGCAGAAATGACTAAAATCAGACAACTCTTACTAGCACCAACAAAACAGTAGTATTGAAAAAAGATAAAACGAGCTCATGACGGTCCACTATTCTTATTGTGTCTGAGTAACTGAGAAGCATTTTGGATTTAATCGATGCAAGTTAATTCCAAATACTGTCATTAAAATTTTAAAACCTTACCAGCTAGCCTTCACTGTCGGTATAAAGAACTGACAGCCGTTGGAGTTGGGTCCTGTGTTCACCATGGAAATAACACCTGCAAAAGTCAAAAAATAAGAAGCTTATAAATGTACACATTTACGTGAATGTACAAATATTTGCCTTTGGTCCTCTAGAGAGAGAGAGCTAGTGCAATCAAGTGATGACTTCAGACCTGCATGAGAATGCTTTATCTTGAGATTCTCGTCACGAAAGGGACCACCATAAATGGAAATGTTTCCCCTTCCATCACCCGACACAATATCTCCACCTTGAATCATGAATCCAGGTATTACACGATGAAATGGCTTTCCCTTGTAGTGAAGAGATATTCCATCAGCGGTCTTGCCCATTTCCCCTGAGTCAAACAACAAGAAGTGCAGCAATTGCAGTCAAAGTATTGTAATATGTATACGTGTGTGAAAGTATATGTATGTAAGTGGTTGCGTGTGTATCACTAAGGAGTCAAAAACCGTGCCAGTTATAATTATACACTAACAGAAGTACCTGTGCACAAAGCCCTGAAATTCTCTGCACAGAAGTAAAAATGCAGGCATTAAGCAACAAGAATGGAAGTATTGTACTGAAGAGGAGAGCAAAGTAACGAACAGAGGTATATAAAGACGTACCAACAGTTTTTGGTACAACTTGCCCATATAATCCAATTACAATTCTTCCTGCAAACATTTGAAGTTTAGATCGTTCATAACACAAAAAAATTCCCAGCCTTCAACGTGCAAAAATCCAAGGATATTGCAAAAACCATCAAAATAATAAAGATCTTCTTTCCTTCTTCAACATGGGCAGCCCGTTAGATATATATTACATTCTATCTATCCTGCTTTACATGGTACAATTATTATTTTGAGAATCAAATAACTTTTTCATGGTTAAAGATCTTCTTATGTTTTTATAAGTATTTTCATAATGATTTTCTTAACAATTTCTAAATTTCTTAACTTTTAAAAGGAGTGGTCAAGTTATGGGGTTTCAAGCATAACATTTGTTCTTAAAAGATCAATTAATTAAAGGCCTAAATCAGCTCGAAGTTGGATCCCTAAACATCGTACTCTAAACCATGTTAGCTGGGAACAGGGATAGCATAGTGCAATGCAAGTTCACAAGTATTATTGTCCTTGAACGAAGCACACACCATACCAGTCATAGCTTTTCTAATCATTATCAGATCAAGCCATTATATGTCATTGATGTGTGGCTATAATTCATGGTTTAGCACATTATTCGCGTTGCATTTTTATACGCTTTAATGATAAAGTACACCTTATTTGCGTTTAATAGGGTCCATTTTATGTGTAGGTGAATTGGAGATGAAAGTAGAAGAAAAAGGAGACCTACAAGTCGAAAGCGTGCGCGGGAGCAGTGAATGAGAGAACCTGGTGACACCAGGCTTGAAGCTGGCGTTGCAAGGCAAAAGGCCAAGCAAAACCAGGCGTTAGGCTGGCGACGCCAGGCCTAGGGCCAAGTCCAGTCCGAGTTTTGAAGACTAAATTCGTTTCCCGACTTGACTAGGATTTGACCTACACGTTTAGGTCTTTTCCTACACATATAATTAGACCTAAACGCCACTTTTAAGGACTTTTGCAACCGGAGGCAAAGATAGCTCATAGAACAACCGCCGGGAGTTAGAGTCAACAATTTCTACACCACTTTATCTTTATCTTGTACTTTAATTATGCAATATACTTTGGATATTGTTACTTTGATCATGAGTAGCTAAATTCATAGTCTAAGGTTTTATGGAACCTATTGAAGGATGATTTTCTTGTTACGTTAATATGAATTTGCCGTAGTATTTTCTCTATTTGTTCAACTATATTATTCTTGTGGTTGATTGAAGGGCCCTCAATTAGCTGTGCTTATTTAGTATGTATTACTCGGGAGAGAGTGCATATTTAGGTAGTTGTTGAACAACATCACTCCTAAACGTATATGAGGGATCAATACGGAGGTTTAAAGGTGGGATTAGGGATAACGAAACCTTGGTGCAATCTGAATGAGCTGTACTTAATGCCAGCTAGCGTAATTCAGGAGAATATGTCTAGTAAATTGTGGTAATTACTCGGGAGAGAGTTACGGCAGTTAGAGTGCTCATGGTCGATAGAGAAGACTTAGGCGAAATTATAGAAAACGTGGCAGGAAGGATTCCGACAATTGGGGAAATCATAACTCTAGACCTCCTTAATCTTGTCTCCAATCCTTATCCTTGTTAATTGATAGTTTTATTGCTTTCTAGTATTTGTTAGTTAATTAGATAAAAATAAACATTATAACCTTTATAATTAGGAAATTGTTTGGACTTGTGTTTCTTATCGATATTGAACAACTGTAGCTAAGCCTTAGTTCTCTGTTGGATTCAACTCCGGACGTGTAAACCAGATTATATTTGCAACGACCGCTAAGTCCTTTTTATAAGTTGGGTGTGATCAGTCATGCATACAATTTTGTTTTTCGGATGAGAATTGAGAAGATAGAGCAATCATCCCGATCCTTCATTAACTAGTAGCATGAGAATCAAAAGGTGAAGTGGTCAACAGGGGGTTGAGCATAGATTACAGATTTGGTTAACACAAAAAGGGAAAAGTAACTAAGTCAGCACGACATAGTGAGAAACTGTTTCAGAAAGGATAATAAGGAAAGCCTCAGTAAAAGAATACCAGGTCACTGATTCAACCCATTTACATTTCCTGTTATTTCTTTCCTTTTTTCTTTAATGGTGGGCGGGGGCACTTGATTTTGGAATTTTATATCTGTTGTTGTTTATTAAGTAAATGGCATGAAACAAAATATGAACGTCAGCAGACGATGTCCATACCTACACGTTGTTTATCTATATCAACATCCAAGAATACTCTGTGGGTAATATCATACACCTCTTCCACCTTTTCATATTCCTGAGAAATTAAACAGGTAAGCAAATAATAACTCTTTGTAAACTGTTGGAGCAAAAAATATCACTACGGGTCAAAAGGGGTTCTTAGAAATAGAATAGAAGACATTGACAAAACTTGCAAATGAGACTCCGGAATTAGTCTTATAGCTTTTAAGTAGCAGATTCTAACTCCTGCTAATAGTTTGAAGCTAAAAACAATAGATGAGATTTTAACTTTTTAGTAGCTTGTCTTATTAGTATAAACCTCTGAAAATGTGAATCACACAATGATGTCCTCCAAACAGCATTCCCCTATTTTTTCTGTACTAGAATTACTTTTTTATGGTTTGGAGAGGAGGGCGATAGATACCTTAACTTGAGGATAGGGACTGCTTGAAGATGTAAAATAACTGGGGTGGATACACAAGTCCCTCCAATTTAGATGCAAATAAGAGAGTACGTATTTTTTTTCTATCTTTTTGTACCAAATAAACATACAGAAATGATAGATATTTCACCTAGCGAAAATGTAAATCAATATGTACGCTCCGTTGCGTCAGACCAAACACAATGTATTATACAACATCTACATATATATCTCCATACGAATAACATTACTGATTATACCAAAATGATTGTGCATGCATGGAGAAACAGAGCCGACCACTCTAAACTGGTTTGACTGAGATGGCTAAAGGAATTCTATTCAAATGAACTTTAGTAGCAGAAACAATGTCAAAGCTATGCTACAAAATGAAAACTAGAGGGGGAAATGACGATCTGCCACATGAAGAATATGGTACATGACTAAGCTTCACAACTTTCTATTTAAGTTTATTTGCACATTACCAATTATCATCCCTTATACAGATATTGTACATGGAACAAATAAACAAGTATTAAAGTTTAATCTTTAGGACACAGCGATATTTTACTACATCAGCATCTGAGAGTTTGAGCCAACCAGGAGATGATCAATTCAATTTACTCCCTCTGTTCCAGCTTATGTAAACATATTTCCTTTTGGTCCGTTTCAAAAAAAATGAAACTCCGTGCCCAGTCAAACAGGTTCACATAAATTGAAACTGAGGGAGTATATTTCAAGGAAATTGGAAGCCTTGATCCCAAAGATTGGGTGTGAGATATGAATGCACAACTTCTGGTTTTCTATTGACATGCAGAAAGCTAACCAATGTTCGATTGTGATTCTACTTATCTTGAAATTATAGATCACATATCTTAAAGTCAATGATACTTGCAGATTCAAGGGAAACTGCGCTATAGTAAAAGGTATACTATGATAAATGTGTAGCAGGCTAGCAGCTGACATCTCAAAATTTTGGGAGGACTCTTCTTGCTTCTAAGGATAACCCAAGACTAGTCTTTTGACGTGTGATCCGAAGAAATTCTATTCCAAAATATATTTTTTTTCCTTCCTTGACTCTTCATTTTTGCTTCTCATATTGTTCTCCAATTGGGAGGGCAGTGGACAACATCAAACCTATTATCAATCAGTCATCATTCCCATAAACTGGCCTGGCATCGCTCGAAGCGCATTGCACAACGATCCAAATCTAAGTATCTAACCACCATAAGTTCCATGAAATTGATTCTCACTGATTAATCACACCCCACACAAATATATTTACAAATGAAATACCTTCCCCTTTTAATTTAGCTGGTAAAGTTGACTAGGCAATATCCTAAGCTCCCTATCACTAAATGCGTGCAGAAAACATAGCATTGCTTCAAACAATGTCGTTAAAGACATTGCAACCCATTCAAATCACTACTACAAAGTAACTTAGCAGGTAAATGAGTAAATTTCAATACTGTGAGAAGAAAATGAGATCTTTTCTAATAATGCTTTTAAGTATGCAATAAAGAATCAATGCCTAATAACACATTATGAACATAATTTATAGTCAATCAAATTTTCACAACAACCAGATCCAAAACCATTACATTGAATTATCTAATTACCTAAAAATTACAGATGTAACAGAAAAAAGAAACAAAATACAAAAAAGAGACCAAAAGAAAATTGTACCTTTTGGGAGAAGGAGGAAGCAAGAAAGATAAGAACTAAAACAGCAAGAAAAATCAGAAGCCATCGCGGCTGCAATATAACTGAGATCGCTCTACCCATTTCCTCTAAATAAATTTTAAGAAATTCAGAGATTTCTGCTATGTTCTTCCATTGTCAACAAAATTAAATGGCTCTCTTTGGGCAGTGAATGATTATGTAGATGACGCAAATAATGAAGTGAGAGGTGTGGAGAAATAGTGTAAGATTTATTTATTTATTTAATTGAGTGTCAGTAGACTTTCAGAGCATGAAATTGTTGTTCTTGCTCAGCTTCGTCATTACTACTCCTATTTGATTATTCAGACATATTGATTTGGGTGTGTTTAGCTTTTTCAGTTTCTTAGGGGGGCTCTTTTGCAATTTGTGTTCGGCCGCAAACTCTAGTTTTGGGCTGATTCAAATTTGACTTTAAAGGGCTGCCTAATGGGCAAACTACAGTTTGAATACGGGCTATCAGAGAGGCCAAATCTATGGGCCAATCAAATATGTTTGCTCTATTTCTTGAGAAAATCTCACTTTATATTTATTCATTCCAAATTATTTACCCTTTAATATTCATACCCAAATTATTTACTACTCCTATCGATACGATCCAAACTATTTACTCGGTTATTTATTTATTCTATTAAAATAGCTTTTCTTTCAACACTGAGATTTTGGACGAGGACACAACTTTAGGTTATCCCTAGTAGGTAGTTGATGACTCTATGGGAGCAGAGAAATTTGGGTGAAAACCCAAGATTAAAGAAAACTTGGTCTTAATTTTAGTAACTTCATATCCTTGAATTATTTTCTTGTTTGCTACTTCTTGACTTACTTGTAATTTGTTCTTACAAAATTGTTCTTTCATTTCCCTTATAATATCTTGAAATGGATGTAATTTCAAATCTGGAAAAAAAAACATTGAAACTCCATATTAATGAGTTCAAAATGTCAGATTTGTTTTTTTTATAGTGTTTTACTATTGAAATTCGTTAGTTATTGTTCTTTGATGTGTAGATTGTACATTTGATGCTGATTTTTGGTGATTTATTGTACAAATATTTAAATCCACCATTGAAGGACCTTGAAGCTTGAAACTCATAACTTGGTCTGTTTGAGTTTTTAATTGTTTTGATCCGATCCTGCATGAGTTTGTTTGAAAAGCTAATTGGAGGTTGTAGCTAAAATTTTAGTCAATTTGGTAGAGATTTTGTAGATTTTAGAAATTTGGGTTGAAATATAGTTGAACCGGAGAAGAAGACGAATTTGCATTGTATACCCAAATAGTATACAAATATACCATTTTGATATACAATTCATTCCAACTATATACCCTATTAGTATAGCTATATACTATATTGGTATCATATGCTAGTTGAATTATTTTTTGGTTGTATTAACTGCATTTAATTGGTACAATATTTGATTTTCTTTTAATAATAGTAATAAAGTACAATATCTTGAAATACTCTATTATATTAATATGTGGTACACTATTTTTTTATTGTTCTCTTTATGCATGTGCGTTATGCTATAGTAGTATAGCCATATAGTTGCAGGGAATTAACCGGTAAAACTATATACCAGGTTGGTATAATTATATGCCATATTGGTATCATATGGTAGTTTGAACATTGTTTTGGTTGTTTTAGCTGCATTTTAAGTGAATTCTATTATGAAATTATTTATATAAACATGATTTGTAGTGTTGGAATTCTTGTGTGCCTATGGACATAAATTATGTGTATTATATAATTTTTTTATAGTTATAGGCAATTGTGGGAACGACCACATACAACTATATACCCCTGTTAGTATACAGAATGAGCAAGTTGTTTTGCGAATATTTAGTTTGCAATACGAGCATGTAATTTTCTCATACTTTTATTGCGTCCTTTAATGTTTGGTACAGTAGTATAGTTGCAGATAGTTGTAGAAATATTCTAGAGAAATCATATGCTCTGTTGATATACATATATACCATATTGGTATCACATAGTACTAGAAGTCTTTTTTGCTACCTATACTTTAATTGTATTTTTCAATATTTTATTATCATTTTTATTCTAACTAGTATATATGGTGATTTGGTTGCTGTAGATTATATTTTCTTGCTCTATAACTGGTTGTATTACTGCTAATGGCAGAGTGTGTACTGATATTTGTAGGGAAGGAGATCAAATTTTGCATGGCAATCACGTCTTGATTCTTAGAATTTGATTATGTAATTTATGATGCTTAGGAGTAGTCAGTGTGATATTCAGTGAATTAGATCAAGTGAAAATTGATATTATTTCAGTTTAATAATTAAATTTAGAATATGAGAAAGAAAAAAAATAAAAGGTATATTATACTAGTTATATTAAAAAAAGGTGAACAAATATTTATTATATCAGTTATATTTTCTTATTGCATAAAAAAGAATAATAAAAAATAGTGAAAACAATAAATGAAATTGGATTATGAAGAGAAAAAGAAGTTAAAAAAAGAAGTTAAATGAAATTAGAAAAGGAAAAAGAAAAAAATAAGAAGAAAACGAGAGAAGAAGAAAAAGAAACATAGAAATAAAAAAGAATTAGAGAAAAAAGAGAAATTTCCCCACTAAAGCTACTATGGATAGGAGGAGATGTAATTAGTTTGATGGGTAGGAAAACAAATGGGTAGATAATGGTAAATAATTTTATTTTTGTGTGTAACTATGTCATTTTCCCCTATTTCATTGGGGCATGTGCACGGATAACAATTCACAGGGATACTATTTAGAGATCAACAAATATTTATTTTATCAACTAAAAATCTTAATTTCAGAATAATTAAGGATATTTTTGTCTTGAAAATTAAACTGAAAAACTGAAATTCAAAACGAAACGACCAATTTCAAAACAGTAGAGCTTTAGAGTGGTACGTGATCTCATTTCTACTATTTCTTTTTCTAGTTTCTCCGCGTCCATGGGCCAATAACTATGTTTTTGCTCTATCTATTTCAAGTTTCCAAATACTCGATGGAGTGTAACTTGAGTTATAAAGATAAAATTTTCGTAATCTTCATTACTACTCCAAGTATATTAGTAGTCCTTAGTTTCCATTTTAAATTCAGCGGAATGTAGCAAAACCAACTTTTGAAAATAATTGGTAATAAAATGCTGCGATTTGCAAGTCATGTTAGTTTTTCAAATTTTGATTTCTAATAAAGATTACATTATAACGCTAATCCATCTAATGTAACATGTGTATATGCGTGTGACAATAGAAGAGGGTATGGCGTAAATGGTAAAATTGCTGCTATGTAATCAAGAGGTTACGAGTTTGAACCGTGAAAACAGTCTCTTGCAGAAATGCAGGGTAAGGTTGTGTATGATAGACCCTCCTTTGATCTGGTCCTTCCCGACCCCAGTGCATAGGGGGAGCTTAGTGCACCGGACAAATTCTTTTTTTGTGTGTGTTACAATGTGAGTGAGAAGAGGGGGTAAAAGGAGCATACTTATAGTTGATCTACTATATACCATGTAACACGTTTAGTTATATTTCAAGAGTTATATCGAAAAATTGATTTTCCTGCATATATGTTAGGGGTGACCATAAACTCTTGCACTTTTTTAGCTTAATAATATTATATAGTATCTATTTGAAGGCAAAAAAAAAAAAATGACCCTAGGAAGTTGAAATTTCATAGCCTCAAATGTGGGGTGACCGTCTATTAAGTTTTTACAAAATAAGAAAATTTTATATCTTGAACTTTTGTCGAAAGATAATTGTGCCATTTTTTTTTAATTTTTTTTTTGTTGTGTTCTTCAAAACTCTGTCAATTTTGAACCAAACACTTTATAAGTATCTGGATAAGTTGCACAACAGTATAATTTGGACTCACCGATTATGTACTTTTAGATAATGTTTGTAATAAAGTTCTTAAATTTGTTGTCCCCTAATTTTTCTTACATTCGCTATCACAGATGACCCTTGAATATCTTGTTGATATATCTAATACTTTTGGCGAAAATATCTTTGCTTCCTTAGGTTCTGCCGCTTAATTTTTATATAAAATGTCAGGTATTGGTTTTCTTATTCAAATTATACATATTATAATCAGAAGCGAATTCAGAATTTTATAAGAGGATAAGTGCACTATTGTAAAGAAGTGAATCTAAAATTTATATTTAACGGGTTTAATTCTAGTCTTACTATGAAAGCACTACATTTTTGAGATTATAAGTTCAAAATTATATATATTCCTTTTGATATTTTAGTAATTTTCACATATATATCTATACTTCGTGCCAAAATCAAGACCGTTCAGAGTGGGATTTGAACAGTCACTTTTACTTGTAGAGCACCTGATAATAATTGCACCGTAGGAGTCTGTGAGCATGTATTGACACACATATATTTAAGTAATTTTAAAAAAATATAATATTATTATACATGATTTTAGGGGGAGGAGTATGAATTCACGTGAACCTATATCCATCAACCTAAATAGGCATCTATTACAATTATATATATTGCTAATTTACAAGTTTGCCAGATCCAATAATGCGGATAACTCCATAAATGTGGGCAAGTTCATACTAGGTAAGTTAATAAGTTTCTTGTGATAATCACTCGATAAGCATCTTACATGTATTGATCAATTTTTTTTAAAAATTATAGGTTTAAATATAATATTGGTTGAATTTTTGTTTTATTTTTGTTCACAAGAGAACTTGCAGTCGCTACCCTAGGGTGCACACAAGGTAAACTCTGCTTCTGTGTAATAGTCCATAAACTACACAGGAGAGTAAATCGAACTAGGCAAAGTTTCGTGCAACATGTTCGAACGAGAAGGTATGCAAGTGGATTTCGAACGCTACATCTCCTTGAAGTAAGTGTTTTTTTTTTCGAATCACCTTTTTTTTAGAAATGAGTGTTTCACCATAAAAATTTTAATTTTAACTTGAACATGAATTTTAAAAATTTAAAAAATTCCAAAAGGCTGTTTATCAAATCACTCACCAAAATTAAAAAACAACCCAAAAAAAATTTTCATGTCGAAATACAAATCTAATTTTCAAATACCATGAAAAAAAATCACTTCTTTGTCTGAAAATTTACAATTCTTTATGTCCAAACGTCCACTTAATCGAATTAGTAAGTTTCGCATATTCCACGAGTACACGAAAGAAAATGCTCAATTAAACATATAAAATGATAAGGTTGATTGAAAGAGAGAAATAATCCACCACCCAATTAAATCAACTTGAATTTGGCAATTGATTAGAAAAAACCTCCGTTTATCGTTTAATGAAGTTGGTGTTCTCATTCTTAGGCAACTTGCATGTAGATTCCGAATTCCGATCCAGCTGGTAATAAAAATTACAGGAAAAAACTTATAGTAAAATGGAAATGTTCAACGGTTTTAAAATATATTATTATTTAACTGTCACTCCAATATCACAATCACCTGTTAATTATTAATTTCTTTATGTCTTGTTCTTTTCACTAGAGAGATGTACTGGATTAAGGTGGCATCAGATGCAATGAAGCCGCCACGCCTTTTTCAAGATGCACATTTTAAGAATTTTAATCCAAAAGGTAAAATCATATATACGCATTCTTTAACTTTATAATATATAATATATATAGTAAGCTTTGATTCTTCCGACAGGAATAAAATCGTGTGGATATTATGTGAATTTCGAGCTTGAAAAGGTCGCAAGAAAATTAATTTGATCCAAAAAGTAATAAAATAACTGATGAAATATAAAATACTTAGCCTTAGAATGTAGATGAAACAATAGAGCTAACGAGCACAACAATGACAAAATCAAAAGCGAGAAAGCAAAATTGTATTAAAATGATGTGTAGAGTGTAATGTAAGTTAATCATAAAATTCGTGTCCTTTACAATGATAACTGAGCTTCCTATTTATAGCTATCTCTAGGGAAGGAACACTTAGGATCATGCCGCTCTTTAATTTCAATTATGAGGGTCATTGATGAAGATGTAACGTTGATCATAAATGCCAATTCTTGTAACGGGCCAACATCCTCAATGCTGCAAAATATGAGTCTGGAACCTTATTATTGTCCTTTTGGACAAAAAGAACACAAATAAGGTTAGGATTGTAGGAAAATGCATTAAATATTTTAAGTCTCGTTCAAACGTTTCTTGTTGTTAAATTCTTCAGCATTTTTTCATTATGTCTGAAGAGCGTAGAATAAGAGTTTCATTATATTGGGGGGATGAGGTTTTGATGGAGAATAACCTTGTGAGGTACAATTTACCTGCACAGTGTCATGTTAAATTACCACTTACAATGGAGTACGATAAATTGATATCGTTGTTATGCAAAAAAAATGAGTGTGAGGAAACGTTCAGTGATACTTAAAGTAATCGGAAGATATCCGTATTTTGTCACTCCGCAAGGGGTTGCTTTTTTCTCGGAGTCTAACATCGACGATGATGAAACTTTGAGGGATTTTCTGAGTACTCCGGATGAATGCCGGGAATTTCTTGTAATCACAATGTTGGATATGTACGTCAAGGTCGAAGACGTTCCAAAAAACGTGGTTGTGCGTAGTAGGGATAACCCCCAGTCATCGGGTGGTTATTCTGAAGCAGTTTTTGCCAGACAGGTTCCGGATGAAAGAGCTTTCCTTGACTTAAACTTATCACCGCCGGCGAATGAGCAGCGAGAAAATAATTTATCTCCTACTTTTCATAATTCACAAGACGAGTGGTAAACTTCAATTTTCATTTGTGTTAATTATGTACATTTTTTGTGTATTGAATTTGTATTAACGCTCATATATTTAATAGGGGTTACCGGCCGGATATGAATTTTACAAGTGGTCCATCCAGGAGTCATCACCTAATTGAAAACGTTCATCATGAAATTTCATCACATCACGACTTGTAAGTGAAGTGATATAGCTATATGGAAAGTATTTATTAATTACAGTAGCTTATATTTTTGTTGGTTGTGCAGTGAAAACGAGCAAGTTGAACCACTCGTACTCACTCAATTGCTCGAATACGACGTATTAAATCAGGATCGGGTAAATGCACAGAGTGAGAAAGAGAACAGTGATTACGACAACAATGCCGACGAATCCGGAGAAGAGACACCCTTTCCTCGTGAGGATGGTGATGAGGAGGATGAGGAGGAAGGACCTGATTTGAAGAGAGAGTATGCTCCCCCCCCTAGACGAAGAGTGTACGAGTCCGAAGTGTCGTTTTATTCAAAGGAGATTCCTTACATTGATAACTTGCCAAGCATGACGGATGTGGAATCTCTCACAAGGGATTTTGATGAAATTCGAACAGCAATGTGGGATGAGAATAGACCAACAGTGCTTGCAAAGGGCGCGCTTTTTCCTCATAAAGCGCGCGTAAGCAGGGCTTGTAAAATGCACAACGTAAAAGAGTGTCGTGAGATGATGGTTAAAGAGTCAAGTCCGTTGGTATACACGTCTATTTGCCGCAGGTGGTTTTGGCCATGTAATTGGATGTTGCGTGCGACCCAGAAGAAGACATGTATGTGGAAAGTGGGTAAATACATTCCCACCCACACATGCGAAATGGACACATTCAACGGGAATCACTTCAACTTGGTTATTGTCTTGATTTCTCTTATCCTTATTCCGCACCTCGAAGCGTCCATAAGGTATAAAATCAAAAAGTGCATTACATCAGTCCACCAGGAATATGGCCATACCATTACGAAAAGAAAGGCATTTCTCGAGCACAAACAGCGTTTGAAATTGTCTACGGTAACTGGGATAAGTCATTTGCATCTCTGCCTAAGTACATGGCCGCACTGCAACACTTTAACCCCGGGACGGTTGTTGAATGGAAGCTTGAGCGGAGTCCGTGAAAACCAGAATATATATTCAATTACGTGTTCTAGGCGTTTAAACTAGCAATTGATGATTTTTCGCATTGCCGGCCCGTAATATCCATAGACGAAACTCAAGTCTATGGAAATTACGGTGCCAATGAAAGCAAAGAGACGTGGACGCTGTTTTTGAACCACTTGAAAGATCACGTTGTCAAACAGCGTTCCAGTATTTGTCTAATATCTGATCGGCTTGGTGGTATCTTAAGTTCTGTGGAGAACTTTCCTGCATGGCAAGAACCTTATGCATACCACAGGCTGTATAAGGGCAAGTCATCTAGCGCGACAATATGATAAAGAAACTCTCCATCACAACCTCACACCCCCCCCTCCCCCTCCCACAATATAATGAAACTCTTATTCTACTCTCTTCAGACATAATGAAAAAATGCTGGAGAATTTAACAACAAGAAACGTTTGAACGAGACTTAAAATATTTTTTGAATGCTTTTTCCTAAAATTCTAACCTCTTTATATTGGAAATGGCTAGCCGGAGATTTTTTTTTATGTATAGCGCCCAAATTCTGTGCGCTATACGCATTTGAATTATTGTTATGTCAGTTACTATTGGTGGGGCCAAAAAAGTTGTTATAGCGCGCAGAAACCAAATGCTATATGTATAGCGTACAAAAGGTCTGCGCTATACTGGGGCAGTCTTTTTGTGAGGCGTATAGCGCCCAAATACTGGATGCTATACCTTAATGGAAAAAGTTACCGCTAAAGCATAACGCTCAGTATTTGGGGGTTATATATATAATGGTCTCTCTTTTTTTACGACCTATTTGTGTTCTTTTTGTCCAAAAGGACAATATTAAGGTTCCGGACTCTGCAAAATATTCTGTATTAAAAATTATCGAGCGCAGAACATAATACTCCTTTTATGATCATTATTCTTTCCGATGACCGAAAAAATAGCTGTGTTCGATGATTATCATCATCTTATGTTTCACGTATCCTTTATTTAAGCGGCTACGTGTCATGACGTATTTCCATCACACAACATTATTCTTTTTTAAATATTCAAGTGGTCCCAACAAAAAATAGTAATACTGATAAACGCCCCAAAATTCAACGGTTCAAAAAAATGCGTTTTCGCATCAACTTGGGGCTACTTGGGAGTAAAGTACTAATAGACCGTCCATTCCCTAAAAGTGAAATTAGGGCCTACTAAGAAAAAAGGAAATCTAAAAGAAATTTAAAGACGTTATCTTAAGATGTCCCAACTTCCATATGAAAAAAGACAAATTGATGTAACAACGCGTGAAAAAAAACAAATATATATATATGTCACAGCTCACACGAATTATGACTTTTGCACTTATTTATGTGATGTATATATCAAAAAATTATATTTTTCAATTAACTAATTTTAAGTAATTTATTTACTTTTAATAAGATATTTCTTGAATATATAATTATATTGACATATTTTAGATTATAAACTTTAAAAGATTTATTTCTTTCATAAGTTTCGTACTAAATCAAGATGTATTGCCTAAATTGGGAGGTGACAATTATACTTTTGATAGTAATATTTTGGTTAATAGAATAAGACGTCCAATTGACGGCCCTAAAATATCTAAGCATTTTACAATCATAGTAATTTATAAGGAACGGTAGAAACGATTTTTAGGTGCAGTCCAAATCAAATCAAATTGAATACAAAGTTGTTTTTGGTGGTGTCTCTATCCGAGGAAGACAGGTTGTCACTTCAAACTCGTACC
The DNA here is from genome assembly GCA_005239495.1 of Nicotiana undulata. NCBI lineage: Eukaryota > Viridiplantae > Streptophyta > Magnoliopsida > Solanales > Solanaceae > Nicotiana > Nicotiana undulata. Next base: position 38,408 of record ML279503.1, read on the forward strand.
CACAACACCGTACATATTTGATTGAAATTTATCAAATTGATAAGCAGACTGAACCATGGCTGCTTTTGGATTTGTTTAAGAATTTAAATTTCATTTTGAACACAATAGTACGGAAAAATATATGGAGTTAGGTCTTTTTGGTTTTGTTTAGATTTTAAATATCTAAATCAGCATGCATATATGATTATTAAACCTAAAAATTTAATAAAGATAAATTAGTAATTAAATTCAAAACTACATCCAAAAATTATTTGTGTAAATATTAATTCGCATTGAGGTGTATTTTTATTTTATTTTAATGAATCACACTTTAAAATCCAGCAACGATGGCGATTGACGATATTAGTAATCGGAGATGAAGGTTACAAGATGGAGGTTGTTGGTGGTTGTGACTTGTGATTGGAGGAGGGGACCGATGGTGGTGATTGATTAGTGGATGTGAAGGCGGAGGCACATGCACCCGAGAGGTGTCTGTTTTATATATCAAAAATATGATAAGATACTTAATATGTAGTTAAATAGATTTTAACGTCGGACTAATCCTAGTTAAATTGAATAACTATTAGATCTAAGAAAATACAAGTTCTTGGATGGAGCAAGAATGCTATAATAAATGTCAAACCCAAGAGTTAACAATGATTGACAATGAATAAATATGTAAAGATATGAAGTGAACGCATGCAATGGCAACAAATGTAATAACAGATGATTGCGCGTCCGAATATTGTGCGTTGAATCTCAATAACCTCGTTTGTCAGCTGAACATATGATGGGCAATGTAAGAGAACTTCAGAGTTCTTGGATCTAGGATACCAAATAGGTGATTCTTAGTTTTGGAGTTAATATATAGGACAAGAAGAATATGTTCTTTAGATAGTTCAAGATACAACCGGTCAACTTCCCCTTTCTCCTCCTGTTCTATATAGGAGACAATTCTCAAGTAACCCTAAAAAGTACTAGGGAGGGAATATTTTGTTAAAATATTTCCCGTCCGTAATTTGAACTTGGGCCGTCGTCACTTGTATTTTCCGATCGACTTCGTCCAAGCTAGGATTGCTGGTTCCTACTTGCTGATCAAGCTGTCGTTCAACTTGATCGTCGTCATCGTAAAGGCCGACCCAAATTTTGGCCAATATAATGTCGGCACCCCTTTGTTGGAAAATTATTTTGTTTAGCTCGATAATTTTTAAAATCATATGTATATATATATACTATATAATGATATTCCTTGACTTCTCGATAAGTTTGTTTCTTTATATTTTGACTTCCCTCGATGAAAATTCTAGTTCTGCCACTATATGTAATGATAGTTAATGGTGGTAGTGATCGGTATAAGTGGTTGTTGGTGATAATTGTACAATGGAGGCCAACAGTGAAAGTGGTCGACAAAGGTGGTTGATGGTGAAAGTGGTTGGTGGTGATGGTTGGTAATAGAGCCGTAGAGGCGGTCCATCGTTATGGTTGTGTAAGGGCTAACTATCGATAGATATGTTGGTGCTTATGATCGACAATAGCAATTGTATAATGAATGTTTATGGTGGTGTTTGTGCATTTTTAATGTATAAAATAATGGTAACAAGTATCTTAGACTGCAAAATTATATTTGTAATCCATCAGGAACCGTGCTTGAACTTGATTCCTTTTCTTTATTTAGATTCTTTACTGCAAAAATAAGTAAAGAGCACATGGTTAGTTTCTGTCGATCCGTCTTTTTGCAATAATGCTCAAGGAATCTAGGGACATAGCTATGTAGGTGCAATAAGATGTACTTTAACCTTATAAGGCAGATGGCTTATTAAACAAAACTAAAACTACTTATCAACCACTTGCCCACGAAAAAGTATTTGACTAAGCATCAAAGGATGTCGTGCGGTGGATAGGATTGTTCATATCTTAACCAGAGATCTCAATTTTAAGCTTTGGGTATGAAAAAATCTTTGGTAGGGAGTACTTCTTTTCGAATGGGCTTATCCGGCGCGAATCCGGATATAATCGAACTCCAATGCGGATACCGAACATTTGGTGAGATACCACAAAGAAAAATAGTATTTGACGACAACAAAATTTAAAAATGTTATTAATTAATTTGACATAGATGTTACTAGTATACTAGTAAACATTATTGAAATAAGAGTTAAATATTTAAATATTAATCTTTTATTTTTTAAAAAATTTTTTTAATAGCATTCGCCACATGATTTTTGCTCTTTTCTGTCAGTCATATAAAGTTAGTAAACTTCTGCAAGGAAGGATAGGCGATGCCTGATTCCTTCAGAATATGCCTCAAGACCTTTATCGTCTTTTCACTTGCTTAACCGTATGAATACTTGAAGTCATTGTTTTTTCTTTGTTTGTTTGAATAATTCCATAGAATAGTCCTGCCCAAACAAACCGACCATTGTTTGGCTTCTTTTTCTTTGTTTATTTTTTTCTGCATAGAGCGAAATGAAACATGCCTTTCTTTCTCGAAATTGAGTGCGCGCGTGCGATGACTAAAAAAAAGGGGGGGATATAAATCCCATTGCCATGCAGCTTTGAACCAGTACCCTAGTTCCCTTATATGTCGTTTTCAAGGAGAAAATTAGACAACGGAATTGTAAAGTTTAAATGAGTTCTTAATAATTACTCCTACTATTTACTTGTCATATTAGTCTTTTCTTTCTCAATAAAATGTGCTTTGTTTAAATACCAAATTTAAAAAAAAAAAAAAAGAAATAAGTATTTTGAAACAACTATTTTTGACAAACATGACAAGTAGGCGTGAATAAATGAAACCGGCAAAAAGCATCAACCCGACAATCCGAGTCAAACCTAGAAAAAAACCCGACTATAATTTGGTTTGATTTGGTGTTGGAAAAAAAACCCGACCATATTTTGTTTGGTTTGGTTTGCCTTAAATTAAAAAAAGTCAAACCGAAACAAAACCAACCCGACATAATATTTATTGAAGTTTTAAATATATTTAACACATAAAATTATTTATGGTTGTGTGGTTTATAAATATTTCTTAAGCTTTTTTATAGTTTTATCTTTAACGTATTATTTCGAGCTTGGACTTATAATTTTTGGATGCTCCAATAAGTTTTAAAGTCCATGAATGTTAGTAACTCAAATAAATACTAAAGCAAAATCAAATCAATACTAATGCTAATAAAAGACATTCAATTCAATTCTACTATGAATGAAAATAGTGTTGGATATCTATTTTTTTTAGTTTTTCTATGGTTTAGATAAATGTATAACTTATTTTTCTTTTAGTGGTTAGTCATGTGTATAATAGTACTTATTAGTCGTAATTTTAAATTATGTTTGTTTTCATTATCGCTTATTAATAATATTTATTTATGCGATTTTATTATCTTTATTATTGAATATTTTTGTACAATACCATGACTAATCTCATATTTATGTTATTTTATTGAAAAACACCTTATATAGTTCCGTCTTACTTGGATTAAAGAAATATTTGCAGCACAAATTTTACGTTTTGTGCTATGAAAATTTTATGAAAAAAAAACTCGAAAAATCCGAGAAAAACTTAAACTAAAAAAGTCCGACATTTATTGATTTGGTTTGGTATTTAGATTTAATAAACCGATACAATTGAATTGGTTTGGTAATAATAAATTCGAACCAACCCAGCCTATCTACGCCCCTAATGACAAGTATGACGAGAGAAAAGAAGATTGAAAAATGAAATAATGTCTTACCACATGCTTCACGTCATTAATTAGATTAAGGAAACTATCTGATTGTATATGCTTAGGGGACTATCTGTATACGGCTAAAATAGGAGAAGTCCGATTTTAAGGCCTTTGCAGCATTCCGAGTTCGATTTCGAAGGCCTCAAAGTAGAGTCTAAGGCTCGACCCCCGAAGTGCCCCCCTCGAGAGGGTATATCGAAGACTCATCACAGCACACCTCGAAACAACATGAAAATCGATGACCGTCATGGAAAGGCGAAAAATTCTCAAGGGCAAGTGGTTACAACTGACAAGGTCTGCAAGAATAGTACGGGTCCGTACTGAGCCATTATACAGATGTACCAATAGAATTTTTTTGTCATAATTAGGCATGTACTATGTTGGGATTCCCCCCTCCTATATAAAGGGGACCCCTGTTATTTTATAACGGAGATGAATATTCAATACAATAGAACATTCTCTGCTTTTCTTGCCTAAACGTGCTCAACAATTACTCTACAGATTCATTCTCTTCATTTAATATACTCCATTTATTATTCTTCATTTATCGTTCATTATTGTTCATTATAGCATGACCTCGAGGTCCCATTTCCAGCAAGCTCGAGGCCCCGCCTTGTAACGATCTTGGTTTGCATATCTTACTTTTCTCACTCATACTTAGCATTTCTTATCAATCAACTAGTATTAAAATAAATCACATATTTTTAGAATCACAAAATCAAATATAATTGTTATTACCATTTTCAAGGTAAACAGTTTGGCGCCCACCGTGGCGATAAAAATAATAGTGATTGTTTTGGTGCTAGTTTTCTGAAAACGCAAGTTATTTTTCACATTTTTTCTTGTCCAAGAATCTTTGATTTCAGGCCGAAAAATGTCTAACTCAGTGCATGCACACGAAAACAACGGTCTTGGACTTCATGGAGAGAACGGTGCAACTGCCTCAAGCGCTGGTGTACCACTGCAAAACCCTGGGGTGGCACCAACCCAAATCCCTGTCGATGTGGGCTCACGCAACGCTCAACATGTCGACGTAAGCTCTGATACCGACGAAAGTGTGCGCGGAGGAGACCAACATGAAGCGCAGAGAACTCCTGATCGGGAGGAAAGGGAAATTAGCATACAAGTCATTTTTGAGATGCTACAAGCACAACAAGTAGCTATTGTTCAGCTGCAGAATCAACAGAAAACTCTAAGCACAGCGTTACCGGAAATGGCTCCTCGAGTCGAGCAGGCACCCGAGGGATCGTGCAATAACGGGTCAGCAGTAGACCCCGTTATTATGAAGATGTTTGAGGAACTTACTAAAAGGATTGAATAAGGGGAAAAGAAGATAAATGCTAACGATTAAAATGTGGAGACCTATGACTCGAGGGTCGATCAAATCTCGGGCGCACCCCCGATTCTGAAGGGTGTAGATTCAAAGAAGTTCGTGTATAAACCATTTCCATCGAGTTCGGCTCGGAAGCCCGTTCAGAATGCCCGATATCCCGAAGTATAACGGGACCATGGACCCCAATGAGCACATTACCACTTATACTTGTGTTGTTAAATGGAATGACTTAAAGGATGACGAGATTGAATCCGTCTTGCTGAAGAAATTTGGAGAAACACTGTCAAAGGGGTCCATGATGTGGTATCAAAACCTACCCCCGAACTCGATAGATTCGTTTGTCATGTTGGCAGATTCTTTTGTGAAGGCACACGCTGGTGCCATCAAGGTTTCTACAAGGAAGTCTAATGTCTTCAAAATCATACAAAGGGAGAACGAGATGCAAAAGGAATTTGTATCTCACTTTCAGATGGAGCGAATGAAATTACAACCGGTCTCTAATGACTGGGCAGTGCAGGCCTTCACTCAAGGCTTGAACGAACGAAGCTCGATAGCTTCGAAGCAGCTAAAGCAGAACTTGGTTGAGTATCCCGCCGTAACTTGGGCAGATGTACACAACAGATATCAATCGAACATCAAGGTGGAGGACGACCAATTGGGAGCCCCCTCTGGATCAGTATATCCAAGCAGGGTCCTAGCGAAGGAATCAAGATCTACCAAAAAGGAGTCGAGATCAAGAAAAGAAAGGTATTAGCCGTACGTCAAAGATCGAAAAGACACTTCGGGGCGGAATATACCTCAAAATGATCGGGAGTAGACCGAGGCCAAAATTCTCGCGGACCCATGAGCAAGACCGGGTTTGACAGGCATTCGGGGCCAACAGAGGCACCCCGATTGTCGGATTACAACTTCAACATCAATGTCTCGGACATCGTATCAGTTATGGGTAAAATCAGGGATACCAGATGGCCAAAGCCCGCACAGTCAGATCCTTCTTGAAGGATCCCAACTTGATGTGTGAATACCATGGCATTCACGATCATAGGACTTCGGATTGTAGGCAGCTATGAGAGGAGGTGGCCCGGCTGATCAACCACGGGCACCTTTGAGAATTCCTCAACAATCGAGCCAGGAACCACTTTCGAGAAAGAGAGGCGAACAGAAAGAATGAACCAGAAGAACCTCAGCACATCATTCACATGATCATTGGAGGAACCGACATCCCATAGGGACCCATGTTCCAACGGGCCAAATTATCCATCGCAGCACAAAGGCAAACTCATAGATATATATCCGAAGACGCTCTTACTTTCAGAGAAGAAGACATCGAGGCCTTGTCTCAACCACATAATGATGCACTAGTAATTTATTTTCTTTTGAATAACGTTCGAATTAAACGTGTGCTCGTGGATCCAGGTAGCTCGGCCAACATAATCAGGTCGAAGGTGGTGGAGCAGCTCGTACTGCTCGATCAGATCATGCCCACCTCTCGAGTCCTCAATGGATTCAACATGGCAAGCGAGACAACGAAGGGGGAGATCATCCTCCCAATCAACGTGTCCGGTACAGTTCAAGACACAAAGTTTCATGTCATCAAAGGTGACATGAGGTACGATGCCTTACTTGGAAGGCCGTGGATACACAACATGAGGGCGGTACCATCGACTGTTCATCAGATAATGAAGTTCTCAACAAAGGATGGTGTAAAAACAATGTATGGAGAGCAACATGCAGCAAAGAAGATGTTTGTCGTACACGACATGGCACCAACATCAACTCTCCTCTAACCTTTAGTGCCTTCGAGGAGTCGGATGCAACGAAATCGATAGTCGAAGAAATCGAATAGGCTGTCTTGATCGAGCATCCTCCGTATCGAGAGGTATACCTAGGAACGGAATTAACCCCCGAACTCAGGAAGGAACTCATCCCATTTCTTATTAACAACATTGATTGATTTACTTGGCCCCATTTAGACATGACAGGGATCCCGCCGGAAATAACCACCCTTCGACTAAGTGTCGACCCCAGGTTCAAACTGGTGAAGCAGAAAAGGAGGCCTCAGTCCGAGGTAAAACATGCGTTCATCAAAGACGAGATAACAAAACTTCTCTAAATAGGATCAGTTAGGGAGGTGAAATACCCCGAATGGTTGGCCAAGGTAGTAGTGGTTCCCAAAAAGGGAAATAATGTGCGTAGAGTATAAAGAGTTAAATAAAGCATGCCCTAAAGATTTATTCCCACTGCCCAACATCGATCGCTTGATCGATGACACGACCGACCACGAGATCCTCACTTTTATCGATGCCTACTCTAGGTATAATCAAATTCAAATGAACCCAGAGGATAGGGAAAAGGCTTCATTCATCACGAAGTATGGTACATACTGCTATAATGTAATGCCTTTCGGGCTAAAAAAATGCAGAAGCCATATACCAATGCCTAGTTAATAAGATATTAGAACGTCAAATAGGCCAGTCTATGGAAGTTTACGTTGATGACATGCTAGTTAAGTCCATGCGTGTAGAGGACCATTTGACTCATTTGCAGGAAATATTCGATATCCTTAGAAGCTACAACATGAAGCTCAACCCCGAGAAATGTGCCTTCGGAGTAGGATCGGGAAATTTTTTAGGCTTCATGGTGTCGAATAGGGGGATCGAGATCAAACCCGACAAAATCAAGGACATTGAAGAAATCACAGTGGTAAACAATGTGAACCCCGTACAACGGCTGACCGGGCGGATAGTGGCCTTAGGCCGATTCACCTCGAGGTCGTCAGATCGGAGTCATCATTTCTTCTCCTTACTTAAGAAAAAAACAGCTTTGAGTGGACTCCGGAATGCCAACATGTCTTAGAGGAATTAAAGCAGTATCTCTCGAGCCCATCTTTAATCCACACCCCAAAGGAAGATGAAACGTTGTACTTATATCTGGCCGTATCCGAAGTATCGGTGAGTGGTGTGTTGGTCCGGGAAGAACAACGTACGCAATTCCTTGTTTATTACGTAAGTTGGACTTTAAGAGATGCTGAAACCAGGTACCCACACTTAGAAAAATTAACTCTTGCATTAATAAGTGCATCTCAGAACTTAAAACCTTATTTACAATGCCATCGTATATGTGTTTTAACAGCATACCCTGTTCGAAACATCTTGCACAAGCCAGAATTATCGGGCAGATTGGCCAAACAGGCCATCGAGCTCGGAGGGTATGATATCAAGTACCAACCTCGGACAGCTGTCAAGTCCCAAATTTTGGCGGACTTCGTGGCCGACTTTACGCCTGCCCTCGTGCCCAAGGTAGAGAAAGAACTCTTTCTAAAAACGGACACATCATCGGGGGTATGGACCCTATTCAATGACGGTTCCTTGAATGTGAAAGGGTCCGGGATCGGCATAGTTGTGAAATCGCCTACGGGCGGCATGATTAGACAATCCATAAAAAGTTCAAAATTGACTAAAATTGAGGTCGAGTATGAGGCTATGATTACATGTCTCGATCTGGCCAAGAGACTAGGAGCGGAAGTCATCGAAGCAAAATGTGACTCCTTCCTGGTAGTCAATAAGGTAAATGGGAGCTTCGATGTTCGAAAAGATAGGATGAAAAGATACTTAGACAAACTTCAAGTCACATTGCATCGCTTCAAAGATTGGACTCTGGTCCACATACCTCGTGATCAAAACAACGAGGCCGATGCAGTCGCAAACCTGGGATCGTCCGCCGAAGAAGATGACATACTCCCAGGGGCTGTTGTACAACTATCCAAGTCGGTGATTGAAGAAGGCCATGCTGAGATCAACTTAACAAGTATAACATGGGATTGGAGGAATAAATACATAGACTATTTGAGAAACGGGAAGCTTCCCACAAACCCAAAAGAATCGAGGTCCCTTCGAGCCAAAACAACTCGATTTTCACTCGACGAGAATGGAACACTATATAGGAGGACCTTCGACGAACTTCTAGTAGTATGCTTGGGGCCGGGGGACACCGATTATGTTCTTCGAGAAATCCACAAGGGCACTTGTGGAAATCATTCTGGCGCTGATTCTTTAGTTCAAAAGGTGATGAAAGCAGGCTACTATTGGGACAACGTGGAGAAGGACACCAAGGAATTCGTTCGAAGGTATGATAAATGCCAAAGGTTTGCACCAATGATTCACTAACCTGGTGAACATCGACATTCAATCTTATCACCATGGCCGTTCATGAAATGGGGGATGGACATCGTCGGCCCCCTATCAACGGCGCCAGGTAAAGCTAGATTTATTCTGTTTATGACTGACTACTTCTCGAAATGGGTGAAAGCACATGGTTTCAAGAAGATAAGATAAAAAGAAGTCATTGACTTCATCTGGGACCACATCATATGCCGATTCGGGAACCCCGTCTGAGATTACATGTGACAATGGGAAACAGTTCATCGGCAGCAAGGTGATCAAAATTCCTCGAAGATCATAAAATCAAGAGGATCCTATCAACACCCTACAACCCATGTGCAAATGGACAAGCCGTGTCCACAAACAAGACCACCATTCAAAACTTGAAAAAGAGGTTCGAAAATGCGAAGGGTAATGGAGAGAGATGTTGCCCGAACTACTATAGGCATATCGAACGACTTCGAAGTCAAGCATAGGAGAGACACCGTTCTCTTTGGTATATGGGTTCGAGGCTTTGATACCGATCGAGGTCGGGGAACCAAGCGCCAGATTTTGACATGCCACCGATGACTCTAACAACGAGGCCATGACTACAACCCTAGAGCTATTAGATGAAAAGCGAGAGGATGCAATGGTTCGAATGGACACCCAAAAATAAAGGATCGAAAGATACTATAACAGGAGAACAAACCTCCGACACTTCGGAGTCGGAGACTTATTCCTAAGGAAAGTCACCCTCAACACTCGAAACAGAAATGAAGGGAAGCTAGGCCCTAGCTGGGAAGGACCGTACCGCGTCCTCGGAGTAGTAGGCAAAGGGTCCTACAAACTTGGCACCATGGAAGGCGAGCAACTACCAAGCAATTGGAACATATCGATTCTCAAGCGTTATTACTGTTAAGGTAAACCTTTCTCCCTTCTCATTTATGTTTCATGCTGATTTATTACATGTGTTCGATTTAGAGGAGTCGAAGCACCCTTCAACTCAAAGACCTTGGGTTTTAAAGCATGCGTTGCACTCTTTTTCCCTTAGCTTGGGTTTTATCCCAAATGGGTTTTACCGGTAAGGTTTTTAACGAGGCAACATCTATATGCTACCTAAGGAAAACTCAACAAGTATTCAAAGCTTCTTCTCAATCAGCCTCGAATACTGGGGGGCATCACCCTCGGAGGTTATCTTTTTGAAAGAATCAAGTTATGCCTAAGAGGGCCTCGATAGAAAAATATTATATTGGGTCAAACGGTCAAATGAACCGTGTTCATGTAGAAAAATCGAGCCTCTTAAGGCAAAAACATGTACACATATATCAAGTAATCGAAGAAGCCTCGTTGCTTGTCAAAACACTTTGCGCCTCAAATAAGTTATTACTTTCACGCAAAATGACTCAAGGGCTAAAACCTCGAACGCTCGGGGACTGTCACCGACAGTCAGCTCATCGAAGCCATCAAAAACTCGAATTCGTAAGATCTCAATGAGGCAACTTCGAGCTCGTAAGACCTCAGTGAGGCAAATCGAATCTGTAAGACCTCGACGAGGCATGCCCAAATTTATAAGATCTCAACGAGGCAACATCAAACTTATAAGACCTCAATGAGGCAATACCGAGTTTATAAGACATCAACGAGGCATACTCAAATTTATAAGACCTTAAAAAGGCATAACCCCGATATTAAAGCCAAAGCTATATATTCGAACTTGTAAGACTCCTAAAAAGGCATACCCTAGATATAGACGCCAAGGTCACCTTACCCCGGGACTAAAAGCTATGGCCAAACATAAAGACTACAGTAGAATTAAAAGGCTACAACCGAATTAACGCAGCTCGGAGATGTCCAACTTCCGCCATAAAACTAAAGGCCTTCAAATACTTCGAAAATACTTTGAAAAGAACAGGTTAATTAGACAACCCTCGGCATAAGCAAAGAAGCTTCGATAATATTAGCTCCGAACAATAAAAAGGCTTCAAAACAATCAGCCTTCGATAAAAAGGCTTCGAAAAACCAGCCTTCGTGAGAACCTCCCGAGGTACTCAGCTATCATCACATATCGAATCATAATCGAGGTTCTCGTTTGAGTTGTCGAAGAGTCGGACGAATAAAAAACATGCCAAGGTATAATCAAAATTTCAAAAGTATTTAGCCAAAATGAGGGAAAACTATAGCCATATTAGAGGTCGCATCGACCCAATCTAGAAAGAGCCTAAGGGCCAATGCGTAAGAGCCTAAGAGACAGCCTAAAGAGCCTAAGGGCCAATGTGTTTAAAACCTAAGGGTCGATAGCCCCGGTTCGAAATTTGACTCGAGGATTGAACCCCAAATGGTCAACAGTTATCGATTATTCATCGAGCATGAGAATTGAAGGGGTTTATATTATAAGTCCACATGCGACTGGTTATCGACATGCATCAAAGTTTATTCCAAAAAGCAGAGTAAAGACAAGAAGTGAAGAAAAGCAAATATCCTTTTATATATAATAAGGTTCACAAAAGCATGTTTACAAAGCTCGCACTTAGATCCCTTTCATAAAAAAAGAAACAAATAGAAACCTAATCTTTCGCCGGGGGCACTTGACTGGATGAATCTCCCTCGGGAGTTATGCCTTCAACGACTTATCCCTCGTCCCCCAGGTCTTCAACGACCTTTTCCCCCTTGGCGACTCCGTCTTCATCTTCATCATCTGCTGAGCCACTTCCCGAATCATCATCAGAAGTAAGCAGGGCCGCCGATTCCTTTTCTAGGTCCCTCACCCTTTCAATCTCGACCAAAAGATCGAAGCCCATTGCTTGTGCCTCCTCTAGAGCCTCTCTCCGAGATTTTAATCGAGCATGTTCGAGAGCTCGGGTCAGCTCAAGGTTGGCCTCTTCAGATACCTTCTTCGCTCGAGGATTTGCAGCAACAACATCTTCACGGTACGAAGATATAAGCGAATCGACTTTGGACGTAGCTGCAGATAATACGACGGCCGATTCAACATGAATATCCTTATACTTACAACATTTTGTCCTTGCATCCTGAAGATGATGCTCAGCAAAAGTTAACTTCTCTTGAAGAACATCTTTCTCAGAGGCGGCCTCATCCACACGCTGCTTGAGTCCAAGGATCTCATATACCTAGCTCTAAGCCCCTCCCGCATCAGGGCATCTTTCTCCTTAAGCTGCAAAAGTCAATCCAAAGGTATTAAATGACGAAATAGGACAAGCACGAAAATAAATACATACGAAGACTATATTACCTGCTCAACAAGATTGGCCCATTCTCGAGACACCGTTTCCAAACGAGCTCGAATGTCATGCAGTTCTTCATACTTTTTGGCGAAGAGAACATTGAGCTCGTCCGCCTCCGATGATAGCCTCCTACACTCTTCCTCATAATGGGTCAACTCAGCTTGAGACTTAGCAAAAGCTTGATTATAAAGCACTATTGCCTAAAAACATAAAAGAAGGAAATCCGAAAAATGAGGATCGAAGCTCAAAGCACAATCGTTGAAAATGAGCGAAGCATCAAGATCGGGGATTTCCTCGACCCCAGTGAAGTACCCTTCAAACACATCATTCTCCCCGAGGGATGACCCCACTTCGGGAGTCTCCATATTGCGGGTATCCTGTACTTCCCTAGGAGAGAATGTCGGACCTGGCGGAGAATCACATACGTCAATAACTCCGGTTGGATCAATCGGGGCCTTCTCTTGTCTTCGGGGATCTTCAGAACTGGGCTCCCCGAGCTCATCTACTGAGTGTCCCTCGGCTCGGGAAATGTTTTTGCCATCAACCAGCTCAGGAACTCCATCTGAACCACCCTCGAGAATCTCTTTAGCCTGAGGTAGGGAAATATCAACAATTTCTGGTTTAGAAGCCTTCAGCTCGACAAACGTTGGCTCAGCAAGCTTCACGCCTCCTCTTCCCCCAAGTGCTAGCGAGAAGTCATTTTTTTCTTCGCCCTCATCTTGAAGGCCCTCTGCCGCTTCTGAAGTCAAGGCCACTGAGTCGACCTTAGGCTTTTGCACTTTAGCTAGGTCTCTTCGCCTTCGAGAGCTCGATCGATGATTTCCTCTATCTTTTATTCTCTTTACTAGGTTTGGGTATCTACTTCCCCGAGTGGTGTTTCTCTCATCAAAGAGGCCTCTCCTAGGCCTGCACAAAGCACAAAGCATAAACACAAGAAATGAGAGTACATTCGAGGGATATATCTTTTAAGGAGCCCAAGTATGGCAGTTGTAAAAACTCACCATGGTTTTTAGCTTCCCATCGGGCCTTGGCCAGATCCCTCCACACGCGCTTAACATAGAGGCAGGTCGAATCGAGCTGGAGAATCCAGCCCGAAAGATCCTTAATCATGCTAGGCATCATCAAAGGGATTTAGTTCGAGGGGAAGATGGTCCCAAGGAAAGAGAAAATACTTAATTAACATATTCACTTACGATTCATATTCCATTCCTCGGGGGATGGAATCCTTTCAACAAGTATCATATCTGAGGTCCTAACTCAGACTAAGCGACTCATCCACCCTCTGTCTTTGTCCTCATCGTTGCAGGCAAAGAAGACCTTCGACGCCCGACGTTGAAGCTTAATCAAGCCACTTCTATACAGTCAGGGCTGTATATTCTAATCACATGGTCGAGGGTAAAAGGCATCCCCTTGATCATGTTCGTACAGTACCTAATCATGTAGACAATGCGCCAGAATGATGGAGAGATATGGCCAAGTGTCACTCGATATTGTCTGCAGAAATCGAGGATCACAGGGTCTATCGATGGCAGAGATGGTTCCACCGGACCTAAAGTAAAAGGATATGTATATACGCTAAGGAAACCGACTTTATGTGTTGTTATATCTTCCTCACGAGAAGGAATCTCATTTTGTACCACCTCCCCCAAGCGGCAATCAGCCTTCAGCTTCCCAGTGTCAATTATCATGCTAATGTATCGGTGCATGGGTTCACACCGCCCCGATTTCGAAGAAGGCTTATCAACCTTGAAATCGAAGGACATTTCACAGGGTCCGAGGATACACTCCTCAATACGAAGAGGCACCATTGCCTTTCTCTTAGGCGAGCGTGAAGATGAAGAATATTTATTATCTTGGGGAACGGTTTTAGAGGTCTTTACCATTTTTGCTGAAAGATTTCAGAGGAAAAGAGAAAAACTGGATGAGAGGCGAACACAAGAAAGAAGTAAGAAAAGTTGTTGAAGGTTTGAAGATATGGTGAAAGGTTAAGGAGTGAAGCATTGGAGTATTTATAGGGTCCAGCCGTGCGTGTTGGAGAAAGCCAAAATACGGCTAACTGTCATGATCAATTCGAGGCTATTCAAGAGCCGTACAAATGTGACTTTTGATCACCATTTCTGTCACATCAATCGCTTACATGACATAACTGGGGCGATGATGGAGGCATTGAAGAGTTGAGGAATTCAAATCGTTCCTTGTTATTTCATTCCAAGAAACGCGGGGACTATCTGTATACAACTAAAATAGGGAAAGTCCGATTTTAAGGCCTTTGCAGCATTCCGAGTCCGATTTCAAAGGCCTCAAAGCATAGTCTGAGGCTCAACCCCTGAAGTTCCCCCCTCGAGAGGGTATATCGAAGACTCATCACAACACACCTCGAGGCAGCATGAAAATCGATGACCGTCATGGAAAGGCGAAAAATTCCCAAGGGCACGTGGTTAGAATTGACAAGGTCTGCAAGAATAGTACGGGTCTGTACTGAGCCATTATACAACTGTACGAATAGCATTTATTTGTCATAATTAGGCATGTACTATGTTGGGATTCCCCCTCCTATATAAAGGGGACCCCTGTCATTTTGTAACAGAGATGAATATTCAATACAATCGAACATTCTCTGTTTTTCTTGCCTAAACATGCTCAACAATTACTCTATAGATTCATTGTTCTTCATTTAATATACTCCATTTATTGTTCTTCATTTATTGTTCATTATTGTTCATTATAGCCTGATCTCGAGGTACCATTTCCAGCAAGCTCGAGGCCCCGCCTTGTAACGATTTTTGTTTGCATATCTTACTTTTCTCACTCACACTTAGCATTTCTTATGAATAAACTAATATTAAGATAAATCACTTATTTTTAGAACCACAAAATCAAATATAATTGTTAATACTATTTTCAAGGTAAACACACTTCTATTTAGACGGTGTTTGGATTGGCTTTTAAGCTGGTCAAATCAGCTTTTAAGCTTCTTCTTTTTTAGCTTTTTCAATGTTTGGCAAAATGAAAAAGTGCTTAAAACAAGTTAAAAACTGCTTAAAACAAGCCAAAAAGTAAGAAGCTGGGAAATTCCAACTTATTGCTTTTTGGCTTAAAAGCTATTTCTGCTGAAAAGTCACTTTTTTAAGCCAATCCAAACGGGCTCTTATACTTCAAAGTGTACCTACCTCTTTAAAGGAAAACTCATTTCCAACAAGATATTGATTTATGGACGGTAATTTGTCTTACTTTTTAGGTTATTATTTTTTATAGACGGTTATTAATTGCATTTAGTTTTGAGGTAATTCAATTTTGTTGTTGATGTATTACCAAATATACATAGAAGTTAAATTCTTGTGCACATAATAAAGTGCATAAGACTGCAATATATAAGATTGAGAAGAAAGAACAAAATTCAAATAAAGTTAACTTAGTATTGCTTTTGAAGAAAATAACTGGGAGAAAAATAAAAATGCTCTCTCCTCTCTCCTTACTGTTTAGTTAGCTCCATTCATAGCTCCCCTCCATACCAATGTCATCCAACAATGACCCTCCTGATCAAGTTTCTATGCAACTTGATTTCCCAAATCCAAATCACTCTAAATCCACTTTTCTATCCACTCTACTCACTCTTTCACCAAATGATCTTCTGCCTCCAGACACCCATCCCATTCCTTTGGACGTCGATCTCAATGATGAATAGGATAACCCATATGACATAGATGATTTCATCCCCCTCACAACCTTCGACAAAGCTCGCTTATATCAACCTTGGAAATGCTCTATCATAGTCAAATTATTTGGCAAATCCATAGGCCATCAACTTCTCAAATCCAAGCTTCAATCATTATGGCGATCCACAGAACCTATCAATCTAATTGATTAGGACATGTTTTCTACCTCATAAAGTTCCTTAATGAGGATAACATGTTGCATGCTATACACGATGAGCCATGGTTCATCCTTGGGCATTTCCTCACCGTGCGTCGATGGGAATCGAAGTTTGTTGCATCCACTGCACAACTTGCTTACTCCGCAATATGGTCAAGTCTTCCCGAATTTCCCACAGAATACTACGACCTTGAGCTTCTAAAGCTAGTAGGTAATAAGCTAGGTCAATTGTTAAAAGCAGACACCTGCACTTCTACTACTACCAGAGGAAGATATGCTCGCATTTGCATTGAAATACTACTCGTCAAACCACTGTATATATTGGCACACACAAGCAAAATATCATGTATGAGGGATTGAATATTCTCTGTGTCCGTTGTGGGCGCTTTGGCCATAACACCAAAGCATGTCATTTTCATGTTTTGACGACTGATAACCTTTCAACCTCTTCGAAATTGCCACCAGATTATGCCACAACCACTGCTCCCCCAACAACGCAAGCTCCTATTGCTGAAACCCCATTGCAAACGGTCACCTTCACCACAAGATTGAGACGCCACCATGGTACCACCAACAACCCACCTCCCATATCATCCCCTCCTCCAGTCCAACGTGTGTCTCCGTCGGACACACCATCGCCACCCATGGACGCTATTTTTCTACACGACAAGGCACCCCCAGGTAAGCTCCCTGATACTGTATCTCTACACCCAGCCCCCTCCTTACCCGTTTATTTAACTCCTCAACCCTCTCTTTAATTAATTCTAATTAAGATATTAAGGAAACACAAAAACTCAATCAACTCACCCTTAATTCCCCTTCAATGTCGTCCACTAGGAATCCTAAGTTAGAATCCCCCCAAAACCCTAACTTCTCCTCACATACTGCCCAGGCCCTCCACAGATGTCACCCCAACCCAAATACCCCTTGGAATCGGCCCAGGCCCACATTGTACCACCCGCCCCTCCTTACCCAAACACTGGTCCACTATCTCTTTCTAACCCATCCCACTTGGCCCAACCTCCACAAATCCCACCCATTGTTTCACCGCCTACTCCACACATTTCCACACCCCACCACTACCATATCCAACCATAGTCAAACACGTCTCCCATTCCACCCCCCAATAACTGTCCCCCTTCAGTAAAAGCCCTTTTTACTGATGACTCTTGCAATAACCCCCCCCCCCCATCGTACCCCTTACCAATCCACCTAAGCTCTACCTAATCCTCCCACATGCTGAATCATCTACCTCACCCCCTCACTCCTCACACACCTCTTCTCTCACTACCCACATGACTACCTCTACGTTAATATCCCCTCATGCAGTATATTCTTCTTCTTCTATAAACTCTACAAACCTCACTGACTCTACCTCCATTACCCAACTTCCCAACACCATTAAATCTGAATCCACACCTCCAAGCTCTCATGGACAACACACCACCCCGCCTCCCCCACCATCTTACCCGACGATTTTTGTGACCCAAAACTCCTCGGACCTTCCTCCACAGTCATGGCTCGAACAAGGCCTAACCGACCAAGCTCTCCTCTTTCGCCTCACCCTCAACGACCAGGAAATCATAGTAGTACTTCAAAAATCCTCCTACCTAGCTCAAGTTGTCTCGGAGGGGATGAGACTCGGGATGAACGCCTTTGGCCAGTCCCATTGGTCCCTAAACTCCCCCCTCCCCCCCCACTCTACTTCCGATCCTAGAAATCTCGTTCTATCACCCACCACTCCTTGGCCAGATTTTCCATCCTTGGAACACCCTACCATCCTTCAGTCTTCCACTTGAACTCCCACTTCCATCCAACAGTCCCACGAGATCCCTCTACTATCCATACATCCCGCCTCCCCCACCACAAATATTTACATCCGAACTAGAAGCAATTGCACAACAACAAGACCTAGCCGCCTCCCTCCTCGAAATAAGAGAAACGAGAACCTCCCATGCAATTCTAAACACCTTTCGCAACTTCGTCTTAAAGGAGCAATATGCAAAAAATATTCGACTCAAATGCCCACCCAACATGATCAAATGTTCTCTCATCATTCGTCCTGCTCAAAACTCCAAGCTAGGCAAGTACACCATAGTGATGATCCCAACCCTACGTCAAGTGAGTTCCCCCTCACCGGACACACCACTTGCTCTGACTCTCAGGGAGACTCCACATAGTCCACTTCCCTATCCCGACGATCTCTCTCCAAACACTCATAATATGAATTTTATGCTTTGGAATTGTCGTGGAGCTCACAACAGCGACTTTCGTCGCAACTTTCAATCACTTTTTTATTATCATGCTCCTGCTTTAATTGTATTGTTTTGAGACACACATGCAAAACCATATTGTGTTGAAAGAAGATTTTGGCTTCACCCACTTTTATGAGGTTCCGGAAGCAGGCCAATCAGGTGATATTGTCATGCTGTGTCATGACCATCTTTTGTCAGTTGAAAATATAGTTATGACTGAGCAAGAAGTCCATGTCATGATCCAGGTACATCCTAACTCCCAAAAATGGTTATTTTCTACAATTTATGCGAGTCCTTATTTTGCTAACCGCTTATTATTATGGCGCAATCTTATGTGTTTATTCGACCACTATAACGGACCATGGCTTATGGGGGGGGGGGGGGGGGGTT
>ML279503.1:57412-83345 GCA_005239495.1 Nicotiana undulata
CAAGACGGGTAGTAAAAGAAAAACGACAAAGGGGGGAGGTGGGGGGGGGGGGGGGGGGGGGGACTTTAATGAAATCCCTCACTCCACTGAAAAATTTGGTGGCCGTCTTATTTATAATTCTTGCTCAAATCACTTTTCAGACTGCATTAATTATTGTAACTTAGTAGACCTAGGTTATAAGGGTAGTAAATACACATGGACTAACAAAAGAAAATAGGCTCCAACATATTAAACGCTTTTATCGTCTTGTAGCTAATTATGATTGGCTCAATTTATTTCCAGAAGCCCTTGTTCACCATTTAACCCGTACACACTCCGATCACTCACCCCTACTACTTACGCTATAGGCTTCGTGAATTATTAAATCACCTATTTTTTGTCTTGAATCCATGTGGACCTCTCATCCGGACTTCCTTACCATTCTTCGTGATAGTTGGCACCCCCTCCTACTCAAATCGACGCCATCACTATCTTTAGACATAACTTTAGTAACCAGAACAAAGACTCCTTTGGTAACATTTTCCACCGCAAACGCCACTTACTCGCCAGACTAAGCGGTATTCAATCCTCCTATAACTATCCCACTAGTTCTTTCCTTCAATAACTAGAAACCTCCTTAACCCTTGAATACAATGACGTCCTTCGCTAGGAAGGAGAATTCTGGAAACTTAAACCACGTGTTCAATGGCTACACGATGGTGATGCTAACACCAAAATTTTTCACCTTTTCACTTTACATAGTCGTCGCAAGAACCGTATCCATGCTTTAAAATATAATGCGGGCAACTGGTGCTACGATGATCTTCAAATACAGGACACCATCCTCACTTACTTCACCACCCTCTACACCACCGACTCCATGCACTCACTTCACCAACCCACTCCCCAATGTTTATCCCCCATCACTTTGGCTGCAAGTGATGCCCTCGTACAACCTCTAACGACCAGTGAAATTTACTCGGTTGCTCACTCTTTCCACCCTTTCTAAGCACCCGGGCCAGATGGGCTCTATCTATTTTTTTTATCAACGTTACTGGACAGAGGTAGGCCCTAAGGTCATTGATTTCTGTCAACAAATATTTACCATCTTTCAAATTCCGAAGGCCATCAATCAAACTTACCTAAGCCTAATTCCTAAGGTTCACAACTCCTCCATGATTACTCAATATCTCCCTATTGGACTATGTTACTCCATATAGAAGATCATTACCAAATGTATCGTCCAATGCATCAAGACTCTCATGCCCAATATCATCATCCCTACCCAATCTAGTTTCCTCCAACACCGACGTGCGACGGATAACGCCATTATCGTTCAAGAAATCTTACATCATTTTAAACAAAAATTGGGTAACACAAGGCTTATGCTCCTCAAGTTAGACCTTGAAAAGGATTTTGATCGCATTGAATGGTCTTTTATTCAACAAACGCTACAATACTTTAATTTCCTCCCTCCCCTCATTCAATTAATTATGTCATGTGTCACTACTTCCTCACTCTCCATACTTATCAATGGTACTCGTACCCCTTTCTTTAGCCCTGCACGTGGCATCCGACAAGGCGACCCCCTATATCCTTACTTCTTCATTCTATGCATGGAATTACTTACTCGAAAAATCGATATGGCGGTTGATTATCAGACATGGTCATGCCCTCTCTCACCTGGTCTTTGCCGATGACATAATCCTCACTTCCACGACCTCTGCACGTAGTTGTCATACCATCATAGACGTTCTTAACGACTTCAATCGTGCCTCAAGTGAAAAACTCAACTTTCAGAAATAAAAAATTTTCTTTTCGAAAAATGTCTCGCCTCAGGATAAAGCCTATGTTCTCTCATCTTTCAGTATGTCGGAAGGTGAGTGTTTTGGAAAATATTTAGGTTTCCCAATCTTTACAACGCGTCCCAACAAACGCCACTTTCAATACCTTCTGGACAACTTCAAACGACGGCTTGCCAGCTGGAAAACCAAGCTCCTTACAATGGCGGGGCGCACTACCCTTATTAACTCTACTTTAAACAGTCTCTCGAATCACGTCATGCAATACATTAAACTCCCTCGTTATATCATCCATCAATTAGAGCGTTGTCCGCGCAACTTTCTCTGGGGTACCACTCCCACCCGAAAGAAAATCCATCTGGTCAAATGGAGCACTGTCACCATGCCCAAAAGTCGTGGAGGTCTCGGTATCCAAAGACTCCCCCTGAAAAATGAAACCTTACTTTCTAGCCAAGCTTGGCGTATGATCCGGGACCCAACCTCTTTATGGGCCACAACTCTTCTGCACAGATACTTTCATCATACATCCTCTCCCTCCCCTAGTGGCTCTTTTATTTGAAAAACTCTCCTCTTTGGATGGCATCTGTGTTAATCAGGCATCCGATGGATCATCGAAAATGGCACTCTCACTAATTTCTAGTTCGATAACTGGATAACCCCAAACTGGCCCTTGCGCCAATGTCTTATCGGACCCCTACCGTGCCACACCCTCTCTGCTACCATATCCACTTACCTTACGAGCCATCAATGGGATTTTACCAACGTCCCTTTTTAGTTACCGCACGACCTCCTCCATCACATTCTCCACACCTATCTCCCATCCCCAACTACTAATCCCGACTCTTTTTCCTGGACCTTAAATTCCATAGGAAACTTCACAACAAAATCCCTCTACCACTATTTACTTCCACCTTACACCGGACCAACCTTCACCTGGCTCTAAAAACTTCGATTACCGCAAAAAATTAAACACTTTCTCTGGATTCTAAGCCGGAACCGCCTGCTTACAGCTAGTTATTACCACCACCTAGGCTTCCTCCCCCAAGATACCTGCACCTTCTGCAACTCTACTCTGAAACAATTACCCATTTATCTCTACAATGCCCAGTTTCACTCCAACTTTGGTCCAGTCTATCCTTGCTACCAGCCATTACAGCACTCACCACCTCGGTAGACACCCCACTTACATGGCTAAAACAGTTTTTATTACATACTCCTATGCAAAACTCCCTGCGTATTCCCAACAAAATTCTTCTACCGTTCGCCCTCTGACACCTCTGGTTGGCCCGTAATGGCAATCTCTTTCGCTCCGACCCTCACCCCCATCCTCCTCCCTTATCCTTCGTAATGCAGAGGAATACTACTATATCGTTTCCCCCTTCACGCATATCTACACGTACCCCCATGCATATCAAGTGGCATCCTCCTCAACCTGGGTACTATAAACTCAACACTAATGGATCTGCCTACTCTCACACTACACATGGAGGCATTAGTGGGGTCATTCGTGACCCCTTCGGCACCTAGCTCCTGGGTTTTGCGGGTCACTGTCTAATTCAAAATAGCTTGGAAGTTGAGCTACTCGCCCTCCATCAGGGCCTTACTTTGGCTTTTTCACACAGATATACCCTCCGCGGAGTCAATTTTGACGCCAAGGTCGTTATTCCGCTACTTCGTAATTCTCATCCACTTTATGCTAATATTATCTTTGATTGCTAGTCTCTGCTAGCCCAGTTGCATGACCCAGTTATCCTACACACGTACAGGGAACAAAAGTAGGTTGCTGACTCTTTAGCTAAACATGGACTGCATATGGAGAATTCACCAACCACCACTGTTTTTACTCACCCACCCCCCTTTGTACAGCGGTCGCTAGAAGCAGATCGCTTGGGAACCCTTTTTGTTAGACTCGCACCCATGCACTGTCAGACTAGCACCCCCAACGGAGTTTTTTGTTATCCTTCGGGACTGCATGCTCCATCTACTAGTTTACCTCTGGCGCTCCCTTTTTGTCACGACCCATCACGAGGTCGCTCCCCTAGCATATCAGATACAATGCTTGATATTCCCTGTAATGTTCTATCTTAATATGATATAAAATAGTATCTTTTGCACACACAAAAAATGCAAATAGAATCTTCTTACAAAATGTTCAAGAGAAATGGAAATCTAAGTTGGATAGTAACGCTTTCTTCAAAATGACTTGGAATACATTAATTCTTGATAAATCAATTTATATTTCGTGCTACATCGTCCAAAAGGCAACAGGTCATTGGATAGTACTTCCACGGTTTGCAAGCAGATATATATGTGGATGTCAATGCAACAAGTGTATAGTATCAGTAGTTGCTTTTGTTGTAACAGATGGGAGATGCCGTACTGTTAGAAAATAATAAACAAAACGACTTCCTGGAGTGAAAATCGATTGTCCTTAAAGATTTATAGCTTATAAGTTGTATACTAATTTGGAGAAATAGAAACGATTCTCTAGTAATAATACTTGTAAAATTTTTGTGCCACTTTGTTGAGAATTCTTGTATATTTATAGCCACCAACAGACCCTTTAGAAAAGATGTCTTGTTTGACGAGAAACCATTTAAAGTAACTTTTAAACCAAAATAAACTCTGTTTAGACCAAAATTGCACCATAATTGTTCATTTGTTTGGCTGCTACTTCACGTACATTAATTAGGCAGTCTTTTATGGCCTCATTTTCAAGGAGTAAGGCCTAAATCCTAATTTATGAGATTTGGCTGCTTTTTAGGGGAAATATTTTCCTTCTTGTGAAAGGTCATTAATTTCTCTCTCTTTTTATTTAATTCTTTTAATTGAGAATTATACGCGAGCCATAATTTGAAAATCAGCAAGTTCCACATGTTATTTGTAATTAAGAACCTCAAGTTTTCAATATTGTTATGGTTTCTTTATCGTGCGTGATGATTAGTTTGACATAAGAAGAATAAGGTTGACGTGAAGATTGTGTGATGCTCTTATCATGTGGAGTTCATGCAGACGAGATGATAGAGCTGCATTTTTATATTGTGTGGCACAAATTTTGTGCCTTATTATCTCTTTGATTCTTGATTTAGAAAGTTTGGAGACGAGTTTTTTGCTAGTTTTGGTTCTATTTGATACTATTGAGGTCCTTCTGAATAGCGGAGAGTCGGAGATAAATCTAGAGTCCATTTTTAAATGGTCGCTCAACTATTTGAAGTTAGCTAGTAAAATCGTGTTTCTTTTGTTTGTAATAAAAAAATCACTTAATTATTCATGTAACACTCAGTATATCATTAACTAGATTTCTCAAACTTTTGATGGAATATATATCACGATCGATAGTTTGAGAAGTTTAGTTTTATGACTTTCTAAGTGCTATAGAAATAGTTTAATGACTTTTCTGATATAAACATAAAAAACGTCAACTTTACTATATAATTTTATATAGTTGAATGATCATATGCATATAAAATTCATATTAAAATATGAATTTTATATATGGATTCTTTACTGAGATCAGAACTAAATTAAGAAATCAAGTATTTTAGTTCTCGATATCAAACTGAGCATGACTTTAATTATGAACTTTTGTATCTTGAACCTGATATAAAAACTTTGATTCAGTCATGTCGACCTCGAATTCGATCTTTGACCAGCATATTATAACGGCGCCAAAGCTTTCGTATATGGATTTAAGGTAAACACGTTGAAATCTTAAATCTTTCTTACACAATTAATGTAATTTGATATATCATTATAGCAAGTAATATTAATATTAATGCTTATCATCAAAACTTACATATAATTTACTTTATAAGTAATTTAATTATAATATTTTAATTGTCAATATATATAAATTAAACTCATATTAGGCAATTTGGGTTGTTCGAACTGCATTCATTGTAGTAGAGCAACGTCTAATTTTGTACACACATATTTTATCTATTGATATTGTCACCATCTATATTTATTATGAATTTATTATGTGGTGAAGTGGACGTGGCTTCTTCTATTGATAAAGCCCACCTTATCTCACCATATGTGTTTCAATGCCCGGACCTTATACAATCGCAGGGGTATCATTAATCACAACGACACGACATAAATCTTGTACAAACAATAACAACTGTACGACAGAAACTTCGTGCAACAACCAAACAATCGTCTCAACAATATCACGAAAACCAAACGCATAACAACAAAAACAATGATATTTCAAGAATAGCAATTTCAAGTAAGGAATCCCGCAATTAAATAAGGAACATGAAATCAAGAAAACAGGTAATTCAACTAAGCATGTAGTACAAGTTGAAAACAAGAAATAATACGAGTAGACAGGTAAAATAAGACTGAACATGATGACTATACATACTATGTAACTCAATTAAGGCATAAAGAGGAACAATTAGGATAGAACTGGAATTTTAATATTTAGCTCATGTACGCACTCGTCACCTCGCGTACATGGCCCTCATATATCACAAATTGTCACAAACATACCAAATCCTAAGGGGGGTTTCCCCCATATATACAAGGTTAGACAAGTCACTTACCTCAAACCACGCTCAATAAATCAATCAGAAGGTTTTTCCCTCGACTTTCTGACTCCGAACGACTCAAATCTAGCCAAAAATTAGGGGTGTACAATGAAACCGACGAACCGCACCAACCCGCTAATCCGAGTCAAACCGAGAAAAAAAACCCCGACTATGGGTTGGTTTGATTTGATTTGGTGTTGGGGAAAAAACCCGACC
Source organism: Nicotiana undulata (assembly GCA_005239495.1). Classification (NCBI taxonomy): domain Eukaryota; kingdom Viridiplantae; phylum Streptophyta; class Magnoliopsida; order Solanales; family Solanaceae; genus Nicotiana; species Nicotiana undulata. The sequence goes on from ML279503.1 coordinate 63,945, forward strand.
ATATTTGGTTTGGTTTGGTTTTAACTAAAAAAAGTCAAAACCAACCCGACATTATATGTATAGAAGTTTTAAATATATTTAATGTATAAAAGTATTTATGATAGTGTGTAGTTTACAAATATTTCTTAAACTTTTTCATAGTTTTATCTTATAACGTATTATTTCAAGCTTGTGCTTATAATTTTTGGATGATCCAATAAGTTTTATAGTACATAAATATTAGTAACTCAAATAAATCTTAAACTAAAATCAAATCAATACTAATGCTAATTAAAGACATTCAATTCGATTGTACTATGAATGAAAATATTGTTGAATATCTATTTTTTAGTTTTTCCATTGTTTAGATAAAATGTATAACTTATTTTTCTTTTAGTAGTTAGTCATGTAAATATAGTACTTATTAGTCATAATTTTAAATTATGTTTGTTTACATTATGACTTATTAATAATATTTATTTTATGCGATTTTATTATCTTTATTGTTGAATATTTTAGTACAATGCCATGATTCATCTCATATTTATGTTATTTTATTGAAAACACCTTATATAGTTCTGTCTTAATAGGATTAAAGAAATATGCGGAGCACAAATTATACATTTGTGCTATGAAGACTTTATGACAAAAAAAACCGAAACCCCCCGAGAAAAACCGAGATTAAAAACTCGATTTTTATTGGTTTGGTTTGATATTTAATTTAATAACCCGATACAATTGGTTTGATTTAGTAATTAGAAAAACTGAACCAACCCGACTTATGTATACCCCTATCAAAAATAATCACATACTATAAATATAACTGTAGGAAATTGATTTAAATAATTAAATTACGACTTTAACAAATAATTAATATATCTCTCAAAAAAGTCAACCCGGACCCGCATCTCTAAACCCTCCGAATGGAGCCCTACCTGTTGTGAATTCGAATATAATCGGATTCTAATACGAGTAACCGCAATCAATGGGAACAAACAAAAAATAAAACAAAAGCACATTATGTTTGTCTTTAGAAACCTTTTGTTTTTTAAAAACTCAAACAGAAAAAAGAAATGGCTTAAAAATCGTTTTCCAATTGCAAAAAGGGGGATGAGGCAACTTGTACGTGTCTTCGCAGAAACTACTCTCTTTAACGTGACAACTACATATTTTAGTAATTAAAAATTAGCCACTTGATCATGATAATAAAAGTCTTTTCTCTTCTCTATATAATAAATCATATCTTGAGCCCCCTCAGAATCAGAAAATACAAACCAAAGTCTGTCTCCCTAAATTTTTTTCACTTTTTTCAGCTTTCATTCATTCAGTTCTTTGTATTTTAATGACTTTCCAATATTCTTACAATTCGCCGGTCGGTAAATGGCTCGGCTTCGTCGCCGCCGTTTGGGTACAAGCCATTTCCGGCAATAACTACACATTTTCCAACTATTCCGACGCTTTAAAGTCTCTAATGGCCCTTACTCAGCTCCAATTAAACAACCTCTCCGTCGCTAAAGACGTTGGGAAAGCGTTCGGAATACTTGCCGGACTTGCCTCCGACCGACTTTCTACTCCCGTTATTATACTCATTGGTTCAATCGAAGGCTTCATCGGTTACGGCGTTCAATGGCTTGTCGTTAGCGGCACAATTAAGCCACTTCCGTACTGGGCTATGTGTATATTTTTATGCATGGGAGGTAACAGTACTACATGGATGAACACCGCCATTTTAGTGACGTGTATTCGTAATTTTCGAAAAAACAGAGGACCTGTAACGGGAATTTTGAAAGGTTACGTGGGTTTAAGCACGGCTATTTTCACCGATATTTGTTCGGCGCTTTTCGCTAGTGACCCTTCAACTTTTCTTCTCTTGCTCGCTGTAGTCCCTTTCGCCGTTTGTCTAACGGCGATTGTATTTCTCCGTGAAATTCCGCCTTCCTCAACTCCCGCTGAAGAGAAGGAAGAAGTTAAATATTTTAGTGTCATTAACGTCATTGCCGTTATCATAGCGGTTTACTTGTTAGTTTTTGACATTTCAGGGACTCATGGCAAAGTTTTTTCACAAATATTTGCTTGTATACTGCTAATCCTTTTAGCTTCCCCTTTGTTCATTCCGGTTCATTTAATGGTGAAAAACTTTATCCGGTCCAATTCCGAAATTTTTGATGTTGAAGGCAATGAAAATGAAATTGCAGAGCCATTACTGGTGAAAAAGGAGGTTGTTGTAGTGAAGGAGGAAAATGCGGTGGAAATGGAGAAAAGGCTACCTGTTATTGGAGAAGATCACACGATATTTGAGGCGATGAGGACACTGGATTTTTGGATATTGTTTGTTTCGTTTCTTTGTGGAGTTGGAACGGGTTTGGCTGTGATGAACAATTTGGGGCAAATGGGATTAGCTTTGGGATATACTGATGTTTCCATTTTCGTCTCTCTCACTAGCATTTGGGGATTTTTCGGTCGCATTCTTTCCGGCACTGTTTCGGAATACTTTATCAAGTAAGTTTACTACTCTATCAATCTATTTGCTTTTGGGTTTGTTCAAAAAAGAATTATTCCTTTTTAATTTGAAAATAATTTAGCTTAAATTTATAATTTTACTATTAATAAAAATCTTTTATAATCACATAAATATTCTGGATCATTTTTTGACTTAACTAGGACTACAAATTCATTAATTCTTATTTTTTCTTAAACTTCATAGCCATTCAAACATGTTATATAAATTGGAAGGGATGAAGTATTTCCACAATTATTTGCTTAATATCTACTTTTAGTAGTACATGTTGCTCTATGTTTGCTCCTGCTCCAGATTTAAGTCATGCATTCTTATTAACCTTTTGGCTAATTGGGTAATAATGGAAAGTCTGAAGTTTGTATGAATTTATAGGTAGGTTATATACGTTCAAGATACCTTTTCTTTTTTCTTTTTTCAAAAGTAACTTATGTTATAGTTGGTAGATATTTGAGTGGAAGAAAAAGGGAGAAGAAAATGACGGCACTTTAATTGAGCCTACCTACTACTATTCCCTTTTAATTTTGTTCTCTTCTTCTAAGCTAAGCCTAGTGGGCCGTGCAGCTAGCAGCTTCGGAATTAGAATTTTTTGGGAGCGGGTACAATATTAGAAGTAAATTACTTTAGTTATAAAAATTTAATTGTCAAATGGGTTCAAATAAAATATTCGTACATAATTTACACCGCTTTAATCGTAATTTATACATATACACAATATTATGTTTTGGTGAAGCGGGTTCAACTCCATCACGTAGGTCTGCCACTGGCCGCTAGTGGTAGGTATTGTTATCAAAGCAGTAATAATTTCGTGGTTTCAGAACTTTTGAAGATCCTATATGTGTGAGATATTAGTAATCCGTGAAATTAGTTTAGGTGTATACAACGTTGGCCACCATAGTTATGATTTTGTTTTGGTAACAAATGTAAAAACAAATACACCTAAAGAGCATCTAAATTACACTACTATCCCCTAGACGGGTAGGTTAGTGCAAGTAGTAGGCCTCCAACAAACAGCTAATTACACAAAAACTTCTAGTATCCTATTGTATCGCTGAGCCTTTTTAGACATTCTAAGTCATTCTATTCTTTCCACAAATTCATTCTTGATCTGAGTTACTACTACGTTAGTATTTACAGTAATTCCTCTAAAAAGTTTCCAGTTCCTAGCTCTCCACACATGGTATATCCCCGCACTCCACAAAGCTGCTAGTACTTCCTTTTGTAACTGCTTCCAATGTTTACTCTTTATCTTGCCTAAACTTTTCGGAATTCCAATCCATTGTACTAGTGCAATTCTGATTCTTCTTGTCCAAGCACAATCCACAAATAGATGTGTTGATGTTTCATCCAATAGTTGATAACATAGACAACATTTATCCTTATCTACAGTTATGATTGAAAAATAGAACTTCAACACCGCGCCCCTTCTCCAGGTCGGCGGCAGATGGGTCTAGAGAACTGAAATGTCTCGTGATATCAATCCGGTTAGAAAAGCTTTTCTTCAAAGCAGATTGGTGAAAATAGAAAAACTTCTCTTCAAAGCAGATTGGTGAAAATTCTTGATACATTGAATGAGGACTTTGTGGTGGACTACTAGTACTAGTACTAGTAATTAAAGAAGGTGGGACATAGATAGAATGATATTTTATGTGCATTGAAAATTTCTCTGCATAAAAGTTCGAAAAGTCCTTTTCTTTGTGAGGGACTCCTTGCTTATGAACGATCTACTTCTAAAAGAATTCCTATCTTAATGTTCTCAACAAGATCTGAGAAAGATTAGAAAATACATTAAAATCTAGCGGAAAGGTGTGGACCAAGTCCGTCTTTTATTTCCTTCCCTACGATTTCTGACCAATAGATGGCTTTTAAGAAAAATCTTCCTAAAGTTGGAAAAGGGTACTATTTTCTCCAACTTGACATGCCTAAACAAATGCTTATAATTATCAAACTATTTTCCCCCTTGAAAGTGACAATCACTTAGGGGTCGTGTGGTTTGAATACGGTTTATGCCGGGACAAGTTATACTAGTATAAATTATGTTGGGATTAGTTATGCTGAGATTATTTTTAATCCATTGTTTGGTATGTTGTATTAAATATGATAATTGCATAATTTGTAAGAAGAATATATAAATTATACCGGTGCTAATTACCCACCCTCTATAAAGTATAAGTTATCCCGGTGTTAATTTTAATCCTGGAATACTTATATCTGGTTTGCTAACCAAACGAAGTATTAAGGTGGTATTAAATTTTTGGGAGAATTTCTAATCTCCCAAACGTGAGGAGACCCTAATATGAGGCTTTACAAATGTAAAAGTTAAACCTATTAGTTATCCATTTTCTAAATGGATAATATGATTCTTATCCATATTTGACCCGTTTTTAAAAAGTTCATTATCCAACTCAATTTTTAGTGGATAATACAAGCGGTTAATTGTTTTCTTTTAACCATTTCGCCACCACTAATAGCATCTATGATTTGTACCTTTAATAATCTTAATTTCTTTGTTTACAGGAAAGCTGCAATGCCGAGGCCAATATGGAATGCAGCATCACAGATTGTAATGGCTGTAGGATACATCTTAATGGCAATGGCTATGCCAGGATCACTCTACATTGGCTCTATCGTCGTCGGAATTTGCTATGGAGTTCGTCTGGCTGTCACTGTTCCAACTGCTTCCGAACTCTTTGGTCTCAAATATTACGGTCTCATCTATAATGTCCTAATACTCAACCTTCCACTCGGCTCATTTCTCTTCTCTGGTTTGCTCGCGGGTCTGTTATATGATGCTCAGGCTACAAAAACAGCTGGTGGTGGCAACACTTGTGTAGGTGCTCACTGCTACAGGCTTGTATTCATAGTGATGTCTATAGCTTGCATCGTTGGGTTCAGCTTAGATATTCTGCTAACAATCAGAACCAAGAATTTATATGCTAAGATTTATGCAAGCAGGAAAACAAAGAAGAGTACTAGTGCTGTATTATCTTGATAAAATGAATGTTGATTCTCTTTGGGTAGTAGTTGTTGTGAGGTAAGTTGGGAGGATTGATAGGAAATGTTTTTCCTAATGATATCCTTTCACTTGCTTGTGCAATTTTGGAATTTATATTTGTGATTGATTAGTGGGAATTCGCTACTTGTATTGAGTAAATCTGAATTCTTTGCACGATTTTAAGCCTGTAAAACTATTGTAGTGGTATTTTTACCATGTTAATACGAAAAACATTACGTCTGATTTTATTCGTACACACTTGGACTATGATGCATGGATTGTAATAATCTTTGCTCAACTAAAATTTTTTCTATCGATCTTTAAATTATCTCAAAAAAAAAAAAAAAGGAATTTCAAGAGCAGCAAGACTAGTTCTTCTGCACGACTAAGCAGCCCCTGCTTTCATCATGGAGTTGGTTCCTTTTGGACTTGCTCTTCTATACTTGGCCTAACCAACTGTTCTTTTAAAATAATTTTGCCCAATTTTTACTAATACAAAGTTGGGAGATATGAGTCGACGGATGCAAAGAAGCCAAATAACAATCCTCGCCAATCAATCATCCGCATTCATTGCATTATCTTCTAAATTGTTGTCGATTGTCCACTTCTTTTATGAAAGAATTACGGCCTTGGCCTAACAGCCTAACCGAAAATGACCCAAATTTGAAGCCCGGTTTAGTTCATATTGTATAACATGAAAGAAACTTTTCGGTCTTTAGCCCATTATTAATGATACACTTCAAGGGTTTTTATTGTTTTTTTCTTTCTTCATTCTCAGCACACCAAATTCTCTCCCCACCGCCTCTCGCTTCTTTCTTTCTAACGCACAAAGATCCCCTCATCCTCTCTTAACCCAGCCCCTGCTATTCCTCCTCCCCCTACCCCCTACCCCCTACACAATTCTACCATCAATGGCTCGAAGAAGGCTCACGCTCCTCTTCTGTCGTCCAAGCCCGCCAAGTCTAATGGTGGCAAGCAGGGTGTTGAATTCGGAATCGCTGGCGCAAAATTGTTAAACTATTGACGAGTTGAATCATCCAATACCTTCTACTACAACTCGAAGCTTGGATAAAGAATCATAACTATGTAGCAGTTTGTATCAACACTATATAATAGTGTATACGGATTTGCAAACACCTCTTATACACTATTATACATGTTTATACAAGTTGATACATTGTTTACAGCAAGTGTAGTGTTGGACATACTATGTTTAGTGAAAATATTGTATAAGTGGTGTTTATATACACTTATACAGTATTGGATAATTATGTATAATTGTGTATAAATGTGTATAATGTTGTATAATTATATATTATTTCAGTTTATAAGGATGTATATATATTTCCAGTGTATAAGAAACCTCTATGGAAGTTTATAATTAAGTATAATTGTGTATAAATGTGTATATTTGTGTATAATATTGTATTATATTTTTTCAGTTTATAATGATGCATATATATTGCCAGTGTATAAGAGGCCTCTATGGAAGTTTGACTCTTCCTTCTCTTCTTCTTTTTCGTGTTTGTGCTGTATGAAAAAAATCTCGTACGCGTTGGATGAATTCTACAATTCATTTACTAAGTTTTAATTTTTCCTTTATCCTATTGGACTAGCAATTGCACATAAAAGTGTATGAATTTCTTGCCTTCAGATAATATGTATTATTCATGATTTTTGAGTTGCATAGTGGCTGATTTATATTTTTTTTATCAAATGCTTAATAATCAAAGGAAATCAAGAGAATGAAATCAAGTGGTTGTATAAAGATTTGCAAAGTGATGTAAGCTGTTTTTCGGGAATTAGGTTATTATGTTTGGGCTATAGATTTGCTGATATTTAGGCTATTATGTTGCAATGCAAGTGTGTGAGTTGTACTTATGTGAAATTATCCCAAAAAATTGCATAGGTGCCTTATTTGGTCGCCCTTTTTTAAATTATACTTGTTTTATTTTTTCGTTTGCATTCGTAATTAATATTATTTTAAAAGCGTTTTAAAAAGACGATTTTGCCCTTCTTTAATAAAGGACTATTAACAAACCTGGAGAGTGCAGGACAAAACTTCAGCATGTTTTGATATGAAATTTTAGCAAATGAACTAAATAACTTGAGCATGCATTAGAATAAACTCATTAGAAAATTACATAATGCAGGACAAAAACTTAAGCATGTTTAGCATGAAGTTTTAGCAAATGAACTAAATAACTTCATCATGCATTAGAATAAACTCATTAGAAAAATACATAATGCAAGACCAAAACTTAAGCATGTTTAGTATGAAGCTTTAGCAAATGAACTAAATAACTTCAACATGCATTAGAATAAACTCATTAGAAAATTACATAATGCAAGACAAACACTTAAGCATGTTTAGTATGAAGCTTTAGCAAATGAACTAAAAAACTCCAGCTTGTTTAGACTGAAGTTTCGGATAAAACTCATGACAAAGTTGTAGACTGCGACGTTTTAGCAAATGAACTAAATAACTTGAGCATGCATTAGAAAATTACATAATTCAAGACAAAAACTTAAGCATGTTTAGTATGAAGCCTTAGCAAATGAACTAAAAAACTCCAGCTTGTTTGGACTGAAGTTTCGAATAAAACTCATGACAAAGTTGTAGATTGCGACGTTTTAGCAAATGAACTAAATAACTTGAGCATTCATTAGAATAAACTCATTAGAAAATTACATAATGCAAGACAAAAACTTAAGCATGTTTAGTATGAAGTTTTAGCAAATGAACTAAAAAACATCAGCTTGTTTAGATTGAAGTTTCAGATAAAACTCATGACAAAACTGTAGACTGTAGGACAAAACTTCAGCATGCTTTGGTGTGAAGTTTTAGCAAATGAACTAAATAACTTCAGCATGCATTAGCAAAAACTCATTAGAAAATTACATAATGCAAGACAAAAACTTAAGCATGTTTAGTATGAAGTTTTAGCAAATGAACTAAATAACTTCAGCATGCATTAGCAAAAACTCATTAGAAAATTACATATTGCGAGACAAAAAACTTAAGCATGTTTAATATGAAGTTTTAACAAATAAACTAAAAAACTTAAGCATGTGTAGTTTGAAGTTTTAGCAAATGAACTAAAAAACTTAAGCATGTTTAGTTTGAAATTTTCGCAAATGAACTAAAACACTTAAGCATGTTTAGTGTGAAGTTTTAGGAAATGAACTAAATAATTTCAGCATGCATTAGCATGAAGGTTTAGCTTCAACATGAAACAACTCATGCTACATTAGCATGAGGTTTTACCTTTAACGCGAAACAACTTCATGCTACATTAGCATGACGTTTTAGCTTCAAGGCGAAACAACTTCATGCAAGTGTGATATTGAAGATGGATCTGGACAAGTTTCTGGTTTTTTGATAAAGTTAATGAGAGGAGAGGAGGAGACCTTTTTTTCACGAATGAGGTTGCAGATCACGCGATTAATGCGTGATGCATGTTTTATATCTCTTGTCAGGGGTGTAATTGTCATATTATTACGGATTTTTTGCAAGCTGGCTATCAAATCAATAATTTTAAAAATAAAGTATAAGTTAAAAGGTGGCACAAATATAGAATACGAAGACAAATCCCCTTTGTATTTAAGATTTCATTCGATAGATCCAACCCATATTTTGTTGGTAAATTGAGGTGTTCGAACTACATATGCTTTCCTTTGCTCCACTGGCACCAAAAGTCAAGAAATCAAGATAGAAAGAACGTTCGATGGGTGGTGAAGCCACCTATCACTCTTTTCTAGTTGATTAACCCATGGTTAATTTAGTATTTACATGCATTGTCATTTAATTAAACTAATTGTTGTTGGAAATTTAAACTCGTATTAAAAATAGCACAATAATTAAAACATGACTTTATCAGCGAGACATTAGTAATCATGAGTTACTTCGTTTCGATTTCTTCCAAAAGAAGAAAAATATAAAGGCTTGAAGATTATACTACCTTGCTAGCGTTCCAAAATAGATTTATCGATATTAAGTCAAGATTATTAATATTAATTATTCGACAAATTTAATTGGTTAATATGAGTTGATTTTCTATTACAGTAAATTGACGTAAATGGTCAATCTAGTGGGTACTTCATAGGCTGCAATAGCTAAAACAAATATTTACAAAATGTCTCTTTTTAATTGACGATTATTAAAAAAAAGTTCTATTCACACGATCTGCACCCTGGTTTTTCATACAATTTTATATATGTAATAACTTGTGTTGAATTCAATTAAATTATGACGGAAACAAGCAGGCACATCAACTAACTCCTTTTAGATACACCGAAATTTGAGGTCAAATTGCGCACGGTTCCACTCCTATGCTATTTCATTCAAGTGTCATGTTCTTTCCAGAAATTCCTACTCCCCGGTCCGAAATAAGTAATTTTCTGGTATTTTCCTTGTGATTCTAAATAAGTAATTTTTTCAGATTATAAGAATGAATTAATTATTTTTATTTCTACATTGCTCTTGGAGTAAATAGTGTTGTGGCATGTGTTAGGAGTATTTATGTGGGATAATAAATGTTAATATGATTAATTTCATTGCTAATTAATACTAAAAAGTGAATTTCTTAATCTACGTAAAAACAAGCAAAAAAACACTTATTTTGGACCGGAAGGAGTACTTCATTATCGTCGAAACAATAAATTCGTGTTACCACTCAAATACTGTGATTAGAATTTAGACCACCAATGGAAAGAGAGCCAACGACAAAATAGCTACTGCATGCTGACATATATAAACTTATTTACCTCGAAATACGAGTAACAATTAAACTTATAATATAGTTATAATACTATGCGATCTAATTCAATGTTAATTGATAAATAACTTAGTAAATAAATGAATTAAGCGATTTATATGGATCAAACCCATATAATTGCAAGGTATCGACCTCGATCTGGATTAGATTCGAGAACAGTTGCCAGGAATAGTAAGAACAACAACACTAATATGAAAAACTCAAATACGAGTAGCTAGCAGTAAATAAAAGAAGTGAGAATTCCTCTTTATATAATAGAGGAATCCTAAATAGGAAATGATTTTAATTGCGAAAGTAAAATACATGATTGCCATTATTAACCGCTAATAGCTCTACTGGCTCCGAGATTCTCCGTGTGATCTATGGGCAGTGGCGAAGCCAAAAAGTAATCCAAGGGTGTTCAAACTTGAAAGAAGAAGAAAAAACTTACCGACAAAGGGTGTTCAATATATGTTATATGCCTCTAAAATCTAATATTTTACCTTAGAAGAGCATAGCTTCGCCCCTGCCTATAGGTCACGGGTTGGAGCCGTGAAATGAGCCATTGATACTTACATTAGGGCAGGCTGCCTGCATCACACCATCTGGGGTGCAGCCCTTCCCTTAATCTTGCGCGAACGCGGGATGTTGGTGCACCAGGCCGCTACAACCTGATTTTTTTTCTCGATGCAGTGGGACCTATTTACGATCACTCTGCATATACTGAGGTAGCATTTTACATGTTACTACTACATCTACGAACTTAATTTTGTACATTTTTTCAATAGCTATTCATCCTTTCTTGAAAATGATGGTTATTTCTTTAAGTTACTTTGTTCTGTTTTAGTGTAAATCAGTGCTTGAAGAACCGCTTTACTATGGTGGAATAATGAAGGAATACTGGACAATGGAAAATCAAGTTATTCAACCTGAAAATAATTCTTATAACTTTGTCCTCAACAATCTCTCTGGCGATACCATTTACAGTTTCTCCAGTTATATTGTTACAACTTTCTCATACATATATACACACACACATCGATTCTCAAATTTGTCACGACGTTTGTAATGTGTAATACAAGATTACAAGTAGTTGTATTTACCAGTGTTGGTGTTTGTGTTTGTGTTTGTTATAGGTTGGGTACAGATATTTGATGCAGATTCAGCTATGATAAAGGCAGGCCTAAAAACAGATAATGGAACTGTAAAATGTGTGGGAAATGTCATTGCTAGGCCAGGGTGTTGGTCATTTTTAAGGGGTGGATTTGTGCTTCATTTTCCTTCTTCCTTTGCTCTTGTCATTCCAGGTATTCGTCGGAATACACTGGGTTTGTTATTGTTAATAATTTCTGCAACCGTTTTGACTTTTGAGTGGTACAAATGATAATTTCATGCTTTGGTGCAGAGATCAGATGGGGCAATGTTAAATATATCTATTACTAGTGTTTCTTTGCAGCCATTTACTTATCAAGAATGGAGAAGAAACCAACAAGACACAATCGATAAAGTTAAACTCCTGGAACTCTATACTTTTCATTATTGTATTTTTTTCCCCCAGTATCAGGGATTGATTACTACATGAATTTCATCTTCTTCAGTTTTGTGGTAAAACTATGATTTTCATCGGCTGCGTTTACACCGTTGAATTGTGTAACCATCTCATTCCCTCTTGTGAGGCCTTTGATTCTTTTTAATGGCCAAAGCACGTGGAAATATATTTTTTGTTTTAGACTATGTTGCTCGGACTCTTTGAAAATGTGGCCGGAGACGTGTCGGATCCTCCAAAAGTAGTGCATTTTTTAGATACGACACATGTGCGGCTACATTTTGGAGAGTCCACGCAACCTAGGTTTTAGATGACAGTGAGGTCTGAAACCAGGACCTTATGCCTGCTCTTACAATGTGTTGAATTGTATAACCATCTCATCTAAAAATTTAAGATGTTAGAGAGAACGCCCTTTCAATCACTTAATCATATACTCGCTCTGTTTCAACTTAGAGGACACACTATCCATATTAGTCCGTTTAAAAAAGAAAATGCACAGCAACTATACATATATCAGATGTGCAAGGAAGTAGACTGCCTGATGCATCAATCATAGTAGAGCAAGTGTCTAGAGATTTTCCACTTGGTTCTGCCATCAGAAAGACAATTCTTGGAAATCCACCATATCAGGTAAAATGCTGATCTAATTTTCTGTCACGACTTAGGAATGTTAACGATCAGCCTCATATACTGATTCACAAAATCAGTTTCACCATTGCTACTGAAGCACGTAACTGCTCATTTACCGAATCAGTTTCAGCACTTGAAAATATTTTTTCAGCAATGAGCTACTTTTAATCAGCTACGCCAAACGAGCTCATATTAAAGTGTGTAAACGACTAAAACATGTTACAGAAATGGTTTAAAGAGAGATTCAACGCTGCGGTTTTTGAAGATGAACGCAAGTGGTATTCAACAGAACCACAACAAGGAGAAGTAAACTATACAATACCAGATCAAATGCTGGAATTCGTTCGAGCTAACCAAATCATTGCCAGAGGCCACAACATATTCTGGGAAGATCCAAGATTTGTTCCATCCTGGGTTCGCAATTTAACTGGTCCAGAGCTAAAATCAGCTGTTAATTCCAGGATTGAAAGTTTGATAAGTAAATACAAGAATGAGTTCATTCATTGGGATGTTGACAATGAAATGCTTCATTATGATTTCTATGAACGAAGACTTGGCACCAATACTAGTCTGGAATTTTTCAAAACTGCACAGAATTTAGATCCTTTAGCTAAATTGTTTATGAATGACTATAATGTTGTAGAGACATGTTATGATATGAATTCAACAGTTGATGCCTACATTTCCAAATTGAAAGATTTGAAACAAGGTGGAGTATTTATGGATGGAATTGGCCTAGAAGGACATTTTACTATACCAAATCCTCCTCTTATCAGAGCAGTGTTAGACAAATTGGCTACACTTGAACTTCCCATATGGCTTACAGAAGTTGATATCACCAATACACTTGATAAACAAACTCAGGTCAGGGACTCAAAATCTCTACAAAATCATGGTTAATTTCGTCATATGGTCACTGAACATTATCTACTGTATGACAGTAAAGTCACAGAACTATTTTTCGACACATTAAAGTAACTTTTCGGAGCAATTCACACATAATTTAGTTACTTGAGTGTGACAAAAGATTTTGTGACTTCATTGTTATAGCGATAAAGTTCAATGATCATACATAAAGTTACTCGGAGAATGTGTATGTTAAACACTTCATGATAATTGTTTTTTGTGAATTTGATGGCAGGCTAGATATCTAGAGATGGTTTTAAGAGAGGGATTTTCGCATCCTGGTGTTAACGGAATCATGCTATGGACAGCATTACATACTAATGGATGTTATCAGATGTGTTTGACAGATAACTATTTTCATAACATTCCAGCAGGGGACGTAGTCGATAACCTGCTGAAAGAATGGCAAACTGGGGTGGTGAATGGTCAGACTGGTGAGCATGGCTCATTTAGCTTTTCTGGATTTTTAGTTGAATACAGGATTACTGTCATATTTGGTAACAGAACAGCTATTTCAACATTCTCACTACATAGAGGTGCTGAAACCAGGCACTTAAATGTTCAATTGTGATGGTGTTTACTTAGATGTAATGTATGATACTAGTTTACATAGATTTTGACATGATCTTGTAAAGAAAAGTTACCACATTTTGTAACACTTTGTCTGTTTCTTCAGATAGGTTTAACCGTTTAAGGGACAAGAGGGTTGCTCAGATGGCTAGCCTGACTGGTCATAGTCCAAACCAAGCATCTCTTGAGACTGGAATTTTATAACAATTTAGAAGAACTTGGAATTGTGTCAATATGGAGATGGATAATTCTGTTAGAAGAATTATGTCAAAAGGCAAAACAAGAAAAATGAGAGATCAGTCATGTTGAGCGGATTAGGCTATAACCCATTTTGACCAAACTAGTGTTGGTCTAAGCAAAGTTTGATTGTATTCAATTATAACTTTGTCAATCTAAAAACGAATAACAATTAAATTTGTATGTGATTTTAAGGAAACGTGATTTCGTTTGGCACAAATTGAGAAAATATGTAAATTGATATTAAAGTTGACCGTAAAAAAGAACAAAGCAAACCAAATGAGATATGCAATTTCGGTCCTCGAGACGGACCGTCCTCGACCCAAAAGAATGATCAGATGATGATATGCACAAAATTGACAAAGTATTAAAAGCTTAAAGAACAGTATATTGCTTTGAATAGTATGAATCTGATCTTTTACAAACGATTAAAAATCCCTTTATATAGTAGAGGAGTTTTACTTATGGTACAATAAATACAGTAAGAAAACCCTTGATTGGCTTATTAACCAGCCTTATCTTGATTCGTGCCGATATTCCGGCCGTGATCCTCGCCCGATCACGAATGTTTCAAACTACCGTTACTTGACTTGGTAAACTCCCTTCGATCACACTCGATCTTTGTCCCGCTTGGCCTCGATCTTGGTTGATCATCGTTCTTGACTAGTCATCGAATTAAGGGTTGAGCAACCTGACTCCATATTGAGGCTCGACATAATACGAGACCAAGCCGTGACCTATCACGATCCAACCCCGATTAATCACGAGAAGGACAAGCCGGTTCAGACCGTATACATGCTCATCTATTAAAATTGTTCAAATTTGACTCAAGCCATCCAATTGTTCTACCCTGGTTTACCCTTACTACAGTTGGAAGGATCAATCAATCCTTTTTGTCACATATTACAAACAACATAGTAACTCACACTAGTCGATGTAATGCAATTATCAATGCAGTATAGTATAAGTCATAGCAGACAAAAGTAATAAAAGCCATGCTTGTGATTTCCGCAAAGTCAATTTTATCGCCCAATGTTGGCCCGACCATCTTTTCTCCCTTTTCCAGATAATACTAATTTCTTCCCTATAATTTTTAATGCCCCAAATCAAGGGTAAAGTAAATCGCCAATCCAAATCTCAATATATTTGCTACTTAAATAATTACAAACCTAACACCAACAAAATCTTGGATAATGAGAAGGGGGCCGAGGGAGAAAGAATACTGCATTACATATACACATTGAAAAAGTGAATATATGGTCAAGAAAAAGAAAAATTCATAGCTAAAAGAGAACATTAATTTACGAAGTGGTGGCTTACAATCTGGAGGAATCTATCAGAGCTTTACTAGACAAGGCAAAAAAAAAAAAACCACTCTCATTACAGCTACAAGAAAACAAATAAAACCAAAGTTGTAGCCCAAGCACTGAAATGCAAAGCTGTTGGATAGAGAACTCTTGTAGATTCTCCCATGGCTAATCCAGCTAAATATGACCCATCTGCCAGCATAGCTTGTGACCCGGATCCGGACTGCGTTTCGGTTCCTGACCCATATTCTGTTCCGGTTCCTGACCCGTACTCAAACCCGGCACCCGATCCAGAAACCATTTGGCCTGAACTTGACCCTGTTCCTGTTGCTGGGTCCACACCTCCTGTCCCATCATAAGACCCACCATCATTGGGTGTGGTTGTCGTAGGTGTCGTATCTTTTGTAGATTTTTGACTGCACCATCACATAACCAAATAATGCTTGCTCATTAGCTAAATGTCAATGAAATATACTGCTACCAATTACTACATCATTTACTGCACCATTTGTCAGTTACTCTCGTGACTAAATATCTTCTCTTTAATTAATGCTAACAATAATGTTAGATGCAAATTAATGGAGTATGAAAGATGGAATTTAACATAGAAAGACATCCTTGAAAAGAAAAGAATTTAAATGTTCGAAGAACTTTATACGATCATAGTATTTTTTACTCATTGTAACCCACAACTTGAGTACATTGTCTTGGATATTTAGTGGGCGTTTGGACATAAGAATTCCAAAATTCCAAAAAAAAAAAAAAAAAAAAGAATATATTTTCAAGCCAAAACGTTGATTTCTTAAAAAAGTACAAAAAAATCGAAATGAAAAAATTCTTATGTCCAAACGGGCTCTTAGAATATCAATATTAGGGTTGTTTTAGTACTATCTTCTACTTCGGTTTTTAGTACCCTCTCGTGTTACTGCTTGTGGCTATTACTTTTGTTATTGCTACTGCTTTCTACCATTTATTTTTTCTCCGATGCTTACATTATTGATATCATTTTCCTAGTCATGTTGTTATTTAATTATTCCTATTCTTAATCTTGAGTCGAGGATCTTTAGGATCAGTCTCTCCGAGGATCTTTAGGGTTAAGGTATGCGTACACATTATACTCTCTAGGCCTCATTTGTGCGATCCCACTGGGTTGTTGTTGTAGCCGACAACTTGATACTATTTTTTCAATTTTTATGATCGATTATATGTAATTTTCCACACAAAAAAAATGCAATGTGAACAAGTTTCAATTGAAAGTGTATTTTAACTTGCTATAACAAGCCGCTTAATTAAAGTCTGATTTTATAATTCTAACTTCGAAGGAGTTATAATTGTTGTAGCAGGCAGCTTGATACCTAATTTTACCTTTTAGCTAAAATTGTGTGGGCAATTTACAAGGAAAAAGAGTAAAAGAGGAGAGGAATACTAGTAATTTACCTTGGGGTTGAAGGGCAAAAAGTGACCGTATAATCAGCACCACTGCAAGTAAAAGTGCTGGTTGGATCATCATAAGCGTAGCTATATGATCTCGGGCATACAGATTTGAACATCTGCGAGTACATCGACGGTTTACATGTCGCCGGTGTATTATACGCGCCGCTACAACAATACTCCGGCTTGTTAAACGCCTCACACGCGCTCCTACACGCTTCTCCACCGCCACTCCTCAGCTCCGTCGGGCAGATTTGGTTCAGATCCGTAACACAACCCGTCGTCGCACACATACCCGACCCGCCCGACGCTTCAACCACCATAGGTAAATTATACCCGTCAACTAAGCTCACGTCGTAAAAATCCTGCCCACCAGTTCCGAGAGTAAACTCCGCTAGAGTCGCCGGCGGAGCAGCTCCGGCTCCGTTGCATTCTACTTCGCCAGAGCCGCAATCACCAGTTCCGCAAGAACCCGACCCGGATCCGTCAAATGAACAACTTGTTCTGCCCCAAAACCTACCGGACCAACCAGTGGGTGCAGTGAATGTACGTGAAGAGTCTTGCGGAAGTTCAAATCCAGTGCTTTGTAGAGTTGGACTACCTGCATTAGCAAGAATACCTGGCCATACTGTGTACTCACATTTGTTCACAAATGTAAACGTAGCCCCTAATACACCTGGAAGAAAAAAAAACATTCATATCACACAATTAAAATATTGCAATATACATTGTTTAAAGTACAAACAGAAGGATGAGATATTTACCGTTGGATAGAATGAGGAAAGCAAAAGACAAGGTAAGAATGAAATGTGAAGGAGAAGAAGATGACAGATCCATATGGGTATTTTGCTTATTCCTTTAGCTGTTGAATACTAGTAGTATAAAGGGTTTAGTTGTTAGATAATAAAAGAGCAAAAAACAGAGTAATGAGAAAGAGCAATAGATGATAGCAGGAAGAGGACGAGAGGGTGGGGTTGATGTTGGGCTTTTTGTTGCTCTACTCTCTGTTTCTGTTGATAAAGAAGAATACTAGTAACAGAGTAGAGTTAGAAAAATATTTGAGAAATGGGAAATTGTAGGACTTGTGAGTGTAGGGTTTTCAGTGTTCATAAAACAACAAAAATGGTTTTTTCGTAAGGAAAAGAGAAAGAAATAAGGAATGGCAATGTCAGTTGGAAGATGAGTAAATTTAAGACTTGAGAGTATAAAATATTGTCATTTATGTAGAATCTTTTCTGTGCACAATGCTGCTTTATGTAACATTTTTTAATTGTATAAATATGCTCGTTATTTAATACACAATATGCGATAAGGTGAAGTAATTTATTGCGACTATAGTCCTATGACCTAGATTACTGGACAGTTGGGACCAGATGTTTCTTACCTTATGGAAATTATATTACCATTTTCAAATAGCTTATTATAAAAATTAATTAATTGATAAAATATTAATAATATTAGCTAATTAATTATTTGTAGCCAAGAATTTTTTTTTTTTTTTTTTTTTTTTTTTTTTTTTTGAGTGGGTGTTATTAGAATAGATTGGGTACATCTTTAAAAGTTTCAATCTCAGTTTTGGAATGATTTGGTGGAGTTTTGAGGTAGTTTGAATTGAAAATTCGAAGTTGAAGATAAACATGAAAATGATATGTATATCACACTGTATGTCATTTTTGTGTTACATATATATCATAGTTGTATCAAATATGTATCATATGTATATCCATGTATATCCATGTATACTTGTGTGCGATACATGCGTGATACATGTTTGGTACATGCGCCACATAAGAATTGTTTGAACTCGATTTTAACCATAGATTTTGGTACCAAATTATTCCAAATCACCTCCAATCTTCCTCAAATTTTGTATACTGGCTCATCTATATATTTTTAATGTATATCAATCATAACCATTGAAAAGTGTTATATATATGAAATTTTCTTTCCGTCTTGTAACTAATATTTTTTATCCGCTTAAAAACAGAAGGAGATATTTGTGTGTAATTTCGGAGAGAAAGAACCTTATTTATTTGAGTTTTTAATTTTTATATGTGTTTGACTAGTTTTGGTGAGTTGATGACAGAAGATTGGAAAGTTAGGACTTATTTAGGACACTTGTGTAAGATTCCCCGTAAAATATGGGTTTGTTAGCCCATTTGGGCCTACTTTATTATCAATAACTTGGGAAAAATTAGTATTGTCTGTGACAATATATAACAAGTATTGACAAATTCTCGTCTTAATTGAGCGGATTTTTACCTAGATACACTATAATAGAAACTTATTTGCCATCTTTATTTTGGTTCCTTATAAATTACTTAGTATATTTATATTTACAAGTTATATACAAAATAATTAAAAAGAAAAAAATCAAGATCCCTTAATTTTAGCCTATAAGTTACACGATACTCACCCATATTTCCAATAACTCCACTTACATTTAAGATTCTGTTACTTTTTTTTTCTCTTTCTTAATAATCACCCAAAAACTCTCTTTTATTTTATAACCCCCCCCCCCCCCCCAA